>JAATLQ010037886.1:14403-68157 GCA_013421005.1 Heliconius erato x Heliconius himera | reverse complement strand
GATCACAGAGTACATCACAAATATTCCGAGACAGTGGCGGATCCTCACGACGTACGGAGGGGGTTTTGGTTCGCTCATGTTGGCTGGTTAGTCCTAACGCCCCATCCAGCTGTAGAGAACAGAAGGAAAGCGCTGAAGAAAACTTCCATTGATCTCATTAACGATCCTGTTGTGCGATTACAAAGAAAGTAAGAATGCAGAAAGTATTAATTCGATTTGGAACGTAGGCTATAAAAAAAATAACCAAACGGTTAGTTAGAGGCAACGCTGCGCTTTGCTTCGTCACCAGAGCGAAGAAACCACGGCTAGCTATACCTAAATAATTATATTGTTTACAATGCACAATTATATTGTGTTAAATTTCTTACCGGCCAAAGATCAAATAACATTATTCAACGCCAAAAAGGGCGTCTACAAAGGTTCTGAACGACCCGTTCGGTAATTTTGTTACTTTTAATTAAAAACTAATACATTATTAAAAATCTACAAACTTGGCAACCCTCTTTGTTGATATTTTAAGAAGTATCGCTCAACTTTTGTTCGGCATTCATACAATATAATTGATAATTTTACGGTTAAAATTATCTAATAATAATAATAGTTAGGTGCTACGTAACGTTTAATAAAGAATAGCGGGAATGCGGGAAAACGTTATCACCAATATTTTCAAAAACTATTGATTTTGATAACACTCCAAATTCTTTTACGCCTATAACTAAATGCTGTGTTATACATATATACTTGTATACATATATGTGAAACACAGCAGAATTTAAATAATATTTATAGCTCCAATCTTTTCCTTGTAGGTTTTTCATTCCTCTTTTTGTAGTACTGAACGTGCTGGTACCAGTGGGCATTCCTGTATATTTTTGGGAAGAAGAATTACTTTACAGTTTTGTTGTCAGCTTCGTAACGAGATTTACGATAACTTTAAATATCGCTTTCTGCGTCAACAGTTTTGCACATATGTGGGGCAACAAGCCTTATGACAGGTATGCTTAGATCTATAAAAAATAACAAATATAAAAATTAGCAATTTAATAAATAAAGACATTGTAATAAAAATTACAACAAAATGTTAATTAATATGGAAAAGTATTCGTTTACAAACAGTAAGAATATATTTATATTTCAGATTTATAAAGCCTGTTGAAAATTCAGTAGTAAGTCTAGCTGCCTTGGGTGAGGGGTGGCATAACTACCACCACGTGTTCCCATGGGATTATAGAACTTCAGAATTAGGAAGACTGAATTTATCAACTTTATTTATTGACACTTTCGCCAGGATCGGATGGGCTTATGATTGTGAGCTTGATTTTTCTTTACTTTCCATAGTTTTGTGCTTAGTACTAATTTCATGTTTCTACGCTGTTAGATTTATCATACTAACACATCATATAATATTGAAAAAAAAAATGATAACAGCTAAATTGTTACTAGCGTTGTAATTTCTATTTTTTATTATTATTATTATGAACTATCTCATAAGTAATAAGGTTATCTCATGTGTATTTTTGCTTTGGTTTGTAATATTGTTACTGAGGTGTTTTAAATGTATATGTGTGTATGTATGTATATGGATATATATATGTATATGTGTGTTTATATATATGTGTGTGTAATTTTTTCCTTTTTACCTAAACTATGTGTATTAAATTCTTAATGATGTTGTCCTCTTAGAATGCAGTGTTGCTTTTAATTAGGGCATCATTTAGTATAAAATTGTGAATGTTAGTGTTATTTAACGTAAAAATGTATGTCCTGTTAGTGACCTAAATAAATAAATAAATAAATAAAATAAATTATATAAAGAGACTCGAGATCCTACAGTCAAACTCATGAACAGTTTTGTTTCTATTGTAATAATAAATTTAAAAAAAAAGAGGAAAATCCTGGCAAAATGTGACGGTTGTGGGTTCAATTCCCACTCGAAAATGAATTATTTTTATTTTGTACCTCTGGTAAGCACACACACAGTACTTTAAGGGTTACTGGAAGTCTCTTTTATAGTGTTGCACGTAAAGCTATTTGTGAAAAATTGCTATAAAATCTTATGGCTATGTTAGCCTTTTATGCAGGGCCATGACACCAGTATGCTATGTATATTTAACTGCAAAAATTAAAGACATTGAATATAAAATATTTAAATTGTCAACGTTAAATTCAATGCATAATTTTATACTTTCTGTTGAAATTTAATACTATATATTTTTTTCCCGCCGTTTTGTTTAAAGATGGTGAATTGAAAATTTTAAACGTATAAAGAGCGAGAGTTTAAATGAAAATATCTGTATCTGTTAATCTAAATTTCTAAATCCAAATACACCCTTTTGAGTTACTCTTTTAAATTAAAATGCTTCGTATTTCTTCATCCACACATCTTTCGTTTGTCTAACTCAAAAACGTTAATTAAATTCTTTCGAAAGGGTTACATCATTTCACCATGCTTTTTCCTTTAAACCATATTCATCTACAAAATTATATCTGTTTTCCGTAGCAAAGAGGTGGTAGTAAGATGGTTTATAGGTCGACATCCCAATGCATAAATTTGCAGGTATCTGTTTTTTTATGGAACCTATTTATCGTAGAGTAGTAAAAAGTAGAATAGATTACACCAGGGTTACCTAGAAAAATCGTGCCGCAATCATTTTAAATTCATGGTAATTCACATAAAAAACATGTTTTTTATGTGAGTAAAACACTATTTGAAAGAAAATCGCATAAGAAATTGGAAAAACCTCAGTCTGCCGCAACTCCAGGGTCGCCTGACTTAAACAGATTAAACTGAATTTTGATAATTTACACCCATGTGTTTTTTAGTGAATTATATATCAAATTAAAGATTATTTTTTTCAACACTGTAACACATGGTTGCCGGAAAAAAAATTACACTTTCATGATTTTGCGGGCAAAGTCGCGATCAAGACTCTTTACCTTTAGCTGAAGTTTAAAGGGAAAAATTTACGTTTTTTTTTTACATACCAATACGTTATTTTTTCTCTAAGCAATAAATAACTGGACATACATTAATTAGAGCGTTTAAGTTAATAATTATAGTTTATTAACTATTTTAATATTTTTCCGTTTCTATAGTAAAAATGGCGACATCGTCGATGATTATCAACAGAGCTAACAAAAGTGGAGATGGCAGTTTTGAAGAAATACAAGAACCGGATCCAAGCATTATTCCAGACTATAAACATTAAAAGAAATATTTGGCGTTTACATTAATTCATCATCATCCCAACCTTTTGAACTCCCTTAAGAGTTTCCACGACTATCAGTTTTATGCTTTCAGCATGCATGGTCTCCGACGCCATGACCTGGTCGTCATTCTATTTTGTAACCTTTGCGTCCCAATGGCCATCGGTTCTCCTCACCATGTGATCCGATCACTGCCACTTCAATTGACAATTAATTCTTCGAGGGACGTGGGTTAATTTTGTTCGGCTACAAACATTCTCATGCTTAATTGTATCACGTTAGGGAATACCAATTACTCTCTCCGTGGTCCGTCATGTGGCTCTCGTGCGTCAGCACTTGCAATATAAACACACAATAAAAACTTTCGTCTTGATACACTGAGGTAACGAGAGACCTCTTTCTCGAAATTCGACTTACCTAGCTGGATTGCCCCAGGTATATATTATAATGGCCAATAAGATTCAGTCGAATGTTACTAATGCAAACTTAATCAGGTACAAATTCAACATAATGATTTTTGTTTTGTCTATGATTCTTTATATCTTATGATTCTTAATGTTTTTTAGGTATATAAAAGTATACCGCAGTGCAAAACAAAACGTAAACGCGATGGTTATGGATTCGATTTTTACATGGGGCAATGATTTATTTTCGTTTCCTCGCTTTGAGAAGACTAAACACGGCGTTGAGTTCCTCCGCTGATAACGGAGTGTCGTGACCATAGCTTCTCTCTGCCTAACCAGATTTGCGTTAAAAAGTTACTTAAAAGAATATAATATTATTTATAGCAACTTATTATTATTAGCATAAATTAATAAGCTTAATAACAATGTTAAATCAGAACCATAATATGTTCATACAAAATGTATGTTTAGCGTTATCCGAACAGATATTTTAGAACCAGATCTTGATGTTTTCTAAATAGGAAAGCAAAGAGAGTGTGCTAGATTTTATCATGTACTTTTAAGTAATGTTTTTTTATTAAAAATTAATATGTGTTATAAAAAATTCTGTTATGTTAATACCTATATTTTATGACCATATATTGTTAAAATGTTAAGTCAATAGCTAGTAAAGTTATTTGTTATATCTTTTGTTATTTAATAAAAACTAAAAAAGAAAAATAATTTTGCAAAATATAAATTGTTATAATGTAACGAATTTATTTAAACTTAAATAATTTCTGTAATTTGTAGACCAATTTTAAAAATTATTTCTTTGTTTGAAGGAGCGTACTTTTCCATTGGTTTCATTACCATCAAATCAAAGATATTGAGGAAAATTCTCGAATTTTATAAGCATGTACTGTTTCATATAATTTCTTATAATAATCATATATTTGCTTCTTGTAATCATCATCTGATGGCTTTACTAAGCTGATGATGACGATAAAAGGCCCAACTCCTCAATGATTAAGAGTTAGGGGGCAATGTTTAAAAATATTATAGGAACTTAAGAAGGGTAGTTGTATAAAATCTAGTTATTCGGATAAGCTGATTATTGTAGGTATAATTCCTCAAATTCTTACGGTTAAGTTGTGTCTTTGGACTTCCCCTTTAACTTGTCTGCAAAGATTAATAAATGAACTGAATAACAATGATATAGATTTTACTCGAATCGCCGATGAATATGTTAAAACTAATATCAATAACTTTAATCTTTAACCGACTTTAAAAAGTAGGAACTCAACGCTTTTTGCTAAAATCAAGAAAAATAATAAATATATTGAAAAACGATATTTTAGTTTATTTAAGTTGTATTAAGCAATAAGCATTTCTATTTCTTTTAAAATATTGTGAGTAGTTGTAATTTGTATACAGAGTGTTTTTATCATCGCCACTTGAAATAAAACCACAGTTTTAACTACTCTATAGAAACCTAATACAATTAAAACAAAAGAGATTTTTCCAAAAATTAAAAAGTGATTTTTTTAACACAAACCTATCAAAGTGACGCCGCATACGCCTCATTCATGAAATCGAGTCGTAGGCGATGTTCAATGGTGTAAAATAGGACGAGAGATATCCCTTTCTCGTTCTATGTTTCTTTGAAAATGAAAATAGCAGATCGACAACGCTTAGTAGTATTTTCGTAGTAGTAGGTGTTTACGTTATTGGTATTATTCGTAAATGCGTAACACGAAATACAGTATGGCTATACATCGTGAAATGAAAAAAAAGTCCTACGTCTAATCTGTTGAGGTATCTTGATTAATTTCTTTAGATGTGGGTTTGAAATATTTTATCCTATATGCTGTTCCCGTAAAAGGATACGCTTTCATCCTGTATATTACTACCTATTTGAGTTCCTATTTAGGCCTAAATTCGGCAGTGGACAGGAGAGCTGAGAATGAAAAATGCCAAATCGACAACGCTTAGTACTTAGTATTAATGTAATAGTTTTTTTTTAGCTATGGGTTTGAAATATTTACACGATTCGATTTCTACTCATTGGGGATTAATTAAATGTAAATAATTTTCATTTCCTTGTTTGAAAATAAATATTTCAAAATTAACGAGGTCGGTATTTCAGATAATACTAATTCCTCTCTGTATGCCCTGCAATAATCGCGAGGTGCAAGAAGCTATAAAGGCGTATAGTTGACGAAATATCTCTTCTTTAAATATAATCTATACATTCCATGAAAATTTTAACATTATAAATGAAAACAATTCTATTTTTTTCTAATGTTATACTTATGGATAAGTAACAATCAATTTTAATGAAATATTCCATGGAAAAAGGTAGGAATTTTAAGGCACTGGGAACTTCTTCACTGTATTTATTTATTTTTTAAGGTTCCGTTTTGTCTTTTGAGGTTTATGAATCACATTGTTGTTCGTAGTCGTGAGAACTTCTTATAATCCTAACCATAAAAATAATCATAATCTATATATATAAAAGGACATGTACCTGACTGACTGAGGTAAGACGCACGCACAGCCGTAACCGCTAATGGTAGAAACGTGAACTTTGGACAGATCTTTATTTTCATAATCTGGACATCCACTAAGAAGGGATTTTGAAAAATTTTTACCCTAAAGGGATGAAATAGGGGTTGAAAATTGGTATGGATTTTTTTTTAAATCGGCACCGATTTTTATAAAATTTGAAATTCAGACTCTTAAAAATATTTCACTGAATACGTATTTCATGGTTTTTTAAGAAATCACCCCTTAGGGTTTAAATAAGGGGTTAAAAGTTTATATGGAAAAATCTTTAAATCGCCACCGATTTTCATAAAAATTTAAATTCAGACTGTTAAAAATATTTTATTGAACACGTGTTTCGTGGTTTTTTTAGAATTCACTCCTAAGGGTGCAAATAAGCGGGCGAAGCTGCGCGCGCCCACTAGTAAACTTATATATTTGTAGTTCGTTTCATACAAAATAAGTAGGTAGATAGGTTACGTTGATAAACTTTATTTGCTGCATAATTAAAACTTATAAAGTAGTTCCCGTTGACCAACATTTATAAAATTTTTCAAGTGAGAACTTACTCTATAATTGAAAGAAAATATCCGAAAAAAATCATTACAAAGTTATATATGATATAAATTTAATGCAAACTTAAGTTTGATAATTTTATAAATCGGTAGACAGAACCGTCTGTGGGCGAGTCCAACTCGCACTTAAACAGTTTTTTTATAATTATTTTCCGTAATTAAAATAATTGCTGATCCTTAGTCATAATATTATATTATATTCATTATTTCTATGTTAATGTAATGGACATAAATCGTTAAATGTTTTATCTCAAAGCGAAAAAATAAGACAAGGGTGTGAAGGTACAATAAAATCTCGTTTCCAGTATACATAATGTAATATTGCAAATGGTAAACAACGTTAAAATACTATTACTTCCATAATAATAATAGTAGCAAACCGCATAACTATTGAATTTTATTATTTCCATTACTTAGGAACAGTTACAATTTTTTTTTTTAGTTTTTTTATATCCCAAATATAATAGGGTAGGCAGAGAAAAGACAGTGTAAAGACTCTTCGTTCAAGACTTCGGACATTGCGTGTTAAGTAGCGTTGGTCGCAGTGATTTTAGGAAAAAAATAAAAGACATTTTAAAAAAATCTTTTCAAATTTGTTACATAAAACAGAACTCGACCGTTGTCATTATAACATAGTTCAAAATTTGTGTAAAAAAATGTAAAAAAAAAAAAACGAAGACATTATTAATAATTCTTTTTCAATTCTTCAATTTTCGCTTGTCGACCACGGCTTTTGACAACGGCTTTTATAAGTGAGGGCGAAGCTTTCTTCAAATCATATGCCCAACCAATTTCTGCAAATAAATCTATTAATATTGTTGTTATATTAATGAAGTAGGCTAGTTCGGCTGCTTTGTAATCCCAAGGGAATGTGTGATGATAATTATGCCAACCTTCACCCATAGCTACGACCGATACCTTCCAATTTTCCACTGGTGTTATGTTCCTGAAATATATATATAATATTTGTATTTTGATAATAAACGTAATGTTTAAAATTAAAGGTCTATTTTATTAATATGTTGACTGTTTGTGAGGTACAAACAACTTTGCAACTCTTACAAAAGTACATAAGTCATTTTTTTTATAAAAATAATGTATAGCGGGATATAGTGTAAAACTAAATATACAGCAGAGTAGGCAAAGGGAACCTGGGCATCTATTGTTAAGACACTCCGTCCCCATTAAAACACTTTCATCCGCCACTTTTCGCCAAATTCTCGATGCATTGCCTGGTGAATGACGGAACTTAATGCTGCATTTTGCCTCGTTATTAGAGTGGAAAAATAAAAAAATGAAATATTTAATTTTCCCGAATGGGAATAGAAGCCCCCAATCATCGCGATACAGTCACAATCTTGCCTCTGCGCCACGACGACCTCAATTAACTAACTAAATATTTAAAAAGGAAATGCTCACGTATCATAAGGTTTGTTGCCCCAAATATGAGCAAAGCTATTGACAGCCCAAGTCATGTGTAGCCCCAGCATATATCTTACAGCTGTTGTGACCAATGAGATCACTGTACTTTCTCCCCAAAAATAAACTGGTATTGCCGTCGGTAACAGAAAACATAATAGTAGTTTTATCCACACAAAGTACCTGGAAAGTTAACACTGATGAGAAATATATAATGTAAGTATGTATATTATTAAGAGATATTTAGACTTTATCAGCATTTTATAAGTAAAAATGTGTTTGCATGTGCGTAGATTTCTAGGACGATAATGTTATTGTGTAAATTAAAATATTTAAAAAATAAATATTGCGTTTCATTTGACAACATCACAATCTCAGCTTAACGTTTTTTTCAGCTTTTAACCCCGACATAGCAGGGCGCCTAATGTTAAAGAATAATGGCGCGCTTTGTTTACTTTACAGAGCAAGAAAATGAAAACAAGTCATTCTTCCGAGTGACAATCAAACCCACAACCATTAAAGTCAAGCGCTGTCCCACTATGCTACCACGGCCTCTTAATATTTTGTAATTAAAGGCCTACGCACTTTATAAATATTCTCAAATGTATTTGTAAACTTTAACAACAAAGGGCGGGGTTCAGTTTCGCCAATTAACACGCAATGCCTCCAAAATTCGGCGGAAAATAGGAAACAGACTGTCCCTGGTTCTCTCTGCGTACCCTGTTGTGCGGGGTACAATGGGACGATAAAAAAGTAAGTACACCAAATGAGTCTTATAAAAATATGGGTACAAAATATACAGCTTACTAAAAAATAAGGTTACCTGGTATGAAACTGCACGACTGTGTCATTTAATATATCAGTCATATCAATTTTGTTGCCTTCACTGATAACATCAGGGTGTTTCTTCATCATAAGCCACCCCACATGCGAGAAGAAGAACCCACGATGGGCATTGTGCGGATCCGCCGAAGTTTCCGATAGCTTATGGTGGACTCGGTGATCACGTACCCAATTATAAATGTTATTCTATATTTAAAATATTTACTGTTTAATATCGACTTATGCCTTAATAGTTCATCGGAATTAAACTGTGGATTCAAACAGCATATGAAGAAACTGATGAGTTAAACTTTGTTACTATTTTTTATTATTTTACCATCATATTGCCGTCGTGAAATGTATGAAATAAGAATAATAATATATCTATTCAAGAAATAAATAATAAGAATAGGTTAGATGACGCAAAAAGTAATTCTCTGTACTTAATGATATGTAATAGCTATTTGTTTAATAGAAAAAAACCATCGCTGTAGAAATTACTTATGTACTGAAATTAGAATTTTAATTTTGCTATAAATATATATACAGAGTGTAAAGCGATAGACGAATCAACGGTTGTCTATGGGTAAGGATCTTAGTACCTATGCATTTTACCCCCTTGTATGTTAGCTGATTTTCAGTGGTTCGGCAGGTATTCGAGAGTTTGTGATTTTTTGAAAAAAATCGAATTCTTGAAGAACATTGACAAATACAGCCCGACTGAAGAGACAGTGCTCGACATTTTTTTTCTCAATATAGCTCAATAGTAGGCTTTTGTATAATATAAAATCTCTTGGTTTATATCTTGACAATAACATGGAAACAAACATCATTTTTAAATAACCTAAGTTTTATCAAAAAAAATTAAAGGCTGTAGCAAAAAAACATTACTGGTGATTTTTTTCCAGAAGTGATTTTAAAAACTGCTAGTGTTAGTATAGAATAATCTCTGAAAGTATCAACAACATGTTAAATAAAAAAATATTTGTAAAAACAAAAACCCCGACTGCATAAAACTAAAAAGAAAATAAACAAGTCCAATATTTTATTAGGATTAACAGTCGGGACCTCTTTAAATTATGCGGGGTTCCTGGTAAAGATTTTATTGATTGAAGAATTACTTATAGGTCCCGACTGTTAATCCTAATAAACTATTGGACTTGTTTATTTTCTTTTTAGTTTTATGCAGTCGGGGTTTTTGTTTTTACAAATATTTTTTTATTTTTCATTTTTTTGCTAGAATTCATTATGGTAATCATAATCATGATATACCTTTTTGAAATCCTTGTATTGAGTTCTTGAATTTGATACCCATATTGTGGTATTCGAAACGATTTTTTTTTCACTAAGTCCAATAGCGTCCCACAGCCGCCATGATTGTTTTTATTTAACGTCATCTATCTAAGAACACTTCTAATACGTATCTAACAATACTTCAATTATGTAAATCCGTTCAGGTTCTGGAGATATGAGGTAATAAAGAATAATACATAAATACAAGATACGCGCGAAAAACGTAACCCTTCCTTAGCAGTCGGGAAAAATGTACTCAAATCATGAAACAATAAAAAGTTATTACGAGAATGGACTATATTTAAATCGTGTTTTTTACAAATTTACTTAAGTGCTCCTATTTTTTACCAGTTTTCTATAATCAAAATAAATCAATACAAATATAAAACTGGTAAAAAATAGGTCACAGGCCGTGAATTGGCTAATGCACTTGGGCAGTGATTAATATTAACTTTCACACACCGTGGAAAGTATATTTCACAAGTTTTTTTTTTTGTACTACTTTAAAAACTATAAATACATATAAAGAATAAACACAAAAAAAAACATTCGGATATCATTAAGGAAACATATAAGAATTTGCTTATATTAAAAATCACTAGTATTTTTTTTCGCTGCAGTCCTTAAAAGTTTTTGATAAAATTTTGTTTATTTAAAAATTATTATTATGTCCATGTTATTTCTAAGATTTATAAACCAATAGTTTTGAAATCATACATTATACAAACGGCCTACTATTGATCTATATTGAGAAAAAAAATCTTGAACGCAGACTCGACAGTTGGGCTGTATTTTCCAAATTTCTTCAAGAATTCGACTTATTCCAAAAAATCACAAATACTCAAATATCTGCCGAAGCACTGAAAATCGGCTAAAATATGTACGTAAGTAAGGGTAATATGGATAGGCACTATGATCCTCTACCCATAGACAACCGTTGATCCCTCGATCGCATTATACCTGTATATTCGTTGAAAGCTTACATTATACACTCCTTTTATAGAAAAAACATGTAGTTGTGACACATTTATAATTGGACCGAATTACAATTAATTTTATTGTTTAATAGAAATCCATACGATTTTAAACTTTCGCACATCAAATATTAAAACCCCTAGAAACTTCTTTAATCTTTTAATAATATACCAAATTTATTACCTGGCCTGATATAGCAAATCCTGACATCAGTATAATCTGTAGGGGTAGTTTTGCTTTGTATGAACGATGCGTCCAATAACGGTGAACACCGCCCGTAACACCGAATCCCCCATATACTCCAACAAATGTTGCTGAAATACACGCTTAAATATAGACTATATTTCAGTATTCTAATTTGTATATAAATTACTTCTTAGTTATTTTTTAAAGCTTCACACTTTTTCCCGCACAGCAGGGTAGGCATAGGAACTTAAGTGTTAAGACAGTCCGTTCCTTACTTTCCATCCAATCTTCGAGAATGTGGCGGTTCTCAACGCTGCTTTTCTCTAGATACCAGAGCGGAAAATTTAAATAATACATTCCTTCGAATGGGAATCGAACTCTCAACCGTCGAACTTACAGTCAGCCGTCGAGCTGCCGCGCCACGACGACCTCTGAATCAATTATATTATTAAATAAATTGAATATAAATAATTTTGGTGTATAACTTTAAACAGTTTTAAAAATATTATACATTTATAATTAAAGCAAATTACCAAAATAAATAGTTTTCCACATAGGTAATCTTCCTTCAGTCAAAATAGAGTAAAAGAAACCTATAAGCGTTATAATATGAAACAAAGTTATCGTAATAACCATCGTCCAACGAATAGGTGTGACGAAACCCATTTGTTTCTCCCATCTTCTAAGAGGTGTAATAAATTTTGGATCTGATTTGGGTAGTGCTTCATTGTAATAATCAGAAACATTATTATCTGATTTGTTAAGACTTATAAAGGGGACCACTCTGTCGTTGCCTTCGTTTTCATTTGCTGTTGCTGCTAGCGACGGTGTCATAACTGAAATTTTTGAGGCAGTTTTAAATACAATTATATATGTAATAGCTTCACGATTTATACTGCACTTAGCAGGGTAGGCAGAGGGAACCTTGCGTGTAACATTCCGTTCTCCAGTTTCTGCCCAATTTTTTAAACATTGCATATTGAGTAGCGGACCTCAAATGCGTTAAGTTATTCAATTTACTTTTTTAATATTTTTTTTCATGTATCGAACGCTAGAATACTATCTCCAATCTCGATTTACTTTCGTAGTGCCATTATTGCAATACATGTTCAAAAAATAACCCTAAATAATTATATTATCTAAAAAATCAATCAGTTCTGAAGAAAGGTCCAAACTATACGGAAAATATTATTGCTTATTTCACTTAAAAGATAATTAAGGTATGGTCAATCATTTAGGGCAATATAGAGTCATAGACTAAAATTCATATTAAAAGTAGCAAAGTCGCTTTAAAAAGTTTTACCTTATCTAAAACTATATAACATGAAAATATACACAATAAATCGAATAACTCAGAAAAAAAAATATTGTCTGTGTTATTCGATTTTATTATTATAATATAAATTTTATTACTATGGATTCGATCCCCACTTTGTATAAACAAAAAAAACATTTCTTTTTTTATTTATACAGGAAGCCAACATATTGTACAGTGCATTTTATCTTTCTATATAACTTATACTATTTTATGAAAAATGTAAAGTAAAAAAAATATAAATGAAGAGATTCAAGCTATATAAAGAAATAGTGAAAAAATTATTATAAAAAAATACATAACTATAAAACTTAAAATTAAATATGTAAAACAAATGTTAATACATACTCAACATAAAAGGTCAAAACTTTAAAAAAATCAGAATAAGTAATAAAATCTATTTAGTATAAAGATTAAAATTTAAATTTAATATTTTTTTTAAAAAAAAGCAAACAAATATTTAAAACAAAGTGAATAATATGTAAAAACTAATAAAAATAAAAAATAAAAAAAACAACTAAATATAAATAATGGTTTTGTAATTTTACTTACTTATTTAAAAACATCAGTCAACGTATACAATATAAAATTTCACCAACACTGCGAAACAAACGTCGCCTTAGAATATGCCTGAATGTGCCCGAATGTGACAATGGACATATGAAGAATCACGTTTCCTTTATTATGTGTGTATTTTGCGAATGCATATTTTATAAATATATAACTTCATTTTGTCACGTTTTATTTATAATTAGGTATACCTTAATGATTGATGACAATGAAGTCTTGCATTTGATAGAGGTTTGTGAAAATGATTATAACTGGCGGTCAGGCCACGTAGCACAGTGGGAAGCGTCTATAACCACGACGATCGTGGATGCGATTCCCAATTGGGAAAGTGAATGTTGAGTTCCACCACACACACACCACAATTTATAAAATTAGAATGGAAAGTGGAGAAGGGATTATGAATATATGTTACTTGTTTTTAGGGTTCCGTGCCTCAAAAGGAAAAAACGGAACTCTTATAGGATTACTTCTAGCGTGTAGGTCGACGCCATCAAAAATGCAAGCATTTACCTATATATGATTTTTAATATTAGATTTCGAATTAAATTCACCGCGTAATCAAAACCTATAGAGTACTTCCCATGGACTTACAGTTATGAAATTTATTAAGCACAAAGTGATAATTTATAATACATATGAAAAAAAGAACTGAGAAGTCAAAATTTATATGTATTTCATAGAAAAAAAACGTTACAAAAAGTGTAAGAAATGTTATACAAAATGAGTTCCCAATGATCCCGCAAAATTAAATTTGTAAACTTTATTCGCCGCGTAATCAAAACCTATGGGGTAGACCTCGTAGATCTATAATTGTGAAATTTGGCAAAAAAATGCGATTTAATAAGTTGCACTTCCCATTAACCTACAACCCTGAAATTGATAAGGAATCCTCGGTAGGCAAATCCAAATCGCACTTGACCGTTTTTTCTTTAAAATAGTACAATTAGGTCTTTGTTGCATCAAATTGGTAATATGTAATTATAGAAAGAAATTACATAAATTGCTCTTTGCAGTTCTCATATGTGTTTTATTATTGTGAATCAATTTATTTATAATAATCTCATACAACCTTCAACTTTGCGTTATAAAGTAATATAAACATAATGTATGATTAGAAAATACAGAAAGAAGTAGAATGGAAAGAAATCTATGTGAAATTATATATGCTGACAAAATTAAATATTTTGTATCATTTAACTACTTACTCTAAAATTATTTAATATATTGCAAAATATATGTCTCAATTGAGTCGAGTATAACTATGTCTTAATGTTAGTGACGTCAAAAAGAAACATTTTTTTGCTGATGTCTTAATTCTCTTTGCTAAATCTTTATTAGTCATATTGATTTAATGAGCGCTATAAGTTCATGATTTGTTTTGATTTTAAGTTGCTTCATTCTATAAGATCTATTTTTAATTTACTATTCACAATATATTTCCTATTATTTCCAACTTTTTATAATATAATAATCACTCCACATAATTATTATTCATTATATTTATTGTAACTTCCTATAAAGGATCATTATAGTTATAAATTGGTTATTTTATTTGTATAATATAATCCAATCTAAATAAGTAATAACGTAAGTAATACAAACGACGTCGGAGCACACTTAGATGTATTGGACCATGTGCTTATTTAAAAGGGCATTTAAATGGTTAGCTTTTTTCATTAGAAATGCGGGGGTTTGCATTCAGATCACCAAACATCCTGTAGATCTTGCTAGAAAAAGTTCATCTTTGCCGCATAAAGAGTAATCAATTAAAAATAAACGACGTACGTGGTATGTAACATATAGTAGCTAACACATAGCTGTATACCGCATATTGGTAGTAGTAGGTAGAGGGAACCTGGGAACCTCGTTTTAAAACACTTACGTTCCCCACTTTCTGCCGACTTCTCGAGACATTGCGTGCTGCATAGTGGAACTCAACGCCGCCAATTGCCTCATAGGCAAAGAAATGTAAAATAAGTAAAATTTTATTTTTTTTGCAACTTCTTCGAAAAAAAGAGGATAGACATAGATAATGTATTGTTAAGAGAAGTAGTCCAACTGAATTCGATATTGCATGTTGAGAGTGGAAAAATAAATTTAAATTAAATATGATCTGTCACCCAAATAAGGAGAAGTGGGCTCGAACCCATAACCATCACGTCTAGATCACATCCCATACTCTTATATTAAGTTATTACTAATGTGATTAATGTAGTAATATGAAGCAATTTATATCCGACATTTTATATCATAATATTCAGAGACTTAGATTAATGATTTTCGAGTTCATTACTATTTCAAACATTTGGGAGACAGCTATTAATTCTGTAGTCTGTACGATCCATATATTGAAAACAAAAGAAAATAACTTTTATATATTCGAAATATATAATATATAATTTTATTGAGGAAAACAAAGGCTTAAAAAGAATTTTAAAAAATTAAAAGAATTGTGATTTTACATATAAAATATTTTTTAAAATATATTATTAGTCTCTGCTATACTTCGATAACACTCCGTTATACTTTTTTTCGACTTCAGGCTGCCGCACATGGAAGTGTTGGTAGAGGGAACCTGGGAATCTAGTGTTAAGACACTGCGTTGCCATTAAGACATTTCCTTTCTCCACTTTCTGCCGCCAATGCTGGAGGCATTGCTTATTGAGTGGTGGAATTGAATGCTGCATTTTGCCTCGATACCAGAGCGGAGTAATTAAAATAATAAATATTTCATTTCCTCGAATGGGAATCGAACCTGTAACCTGTGGCATTTGCAGTGCGCTTGAGCTACGCCACGACTGGCCTCCATTATACTTAGGTATATAAACAAAATATTTTCTAAAAACAACAACACAACCAAATACTTCTGCATATAAACATATATATAACAATATTGTATGTGTATCTGTATCTATACAATATTATCAAGCCGAGGTAATAAATCATTTCAAAATTCAATAGTGGACTTAATTATTAAATTACGATAGCATATATTCAGGTATATTTGGAAGGTCAATATTATCCTATAAATTGAAGTATTTCAATATTATCAGCAATACCACTTCAAGATGAAATTCGTTCGTACGTTTATTTACCTAGTTCTTGGCTTAAACACCGTGACCTGTATATGTCCTGATGTTGTTAGGGGGTCACTAGGTTTTATAGTCGAATATGCTGTATGGCGAGGTTGGCAACAAGTGATTATCTTTTCGTCTGCCTTAGAGCAAGGTAATATTTTACAATATTTTAAAATAAACCTAAATGTACGAGGACTTTAAATTTATGGGAGTCAATGTTAAATAAAAAAATCGGTTAAGTGCGAATCGGACTAGCAGAGCACTCCGTACCAATTTCAGGATTGTAGGCTAACGGGAAGTACGTAAAAGAGGACAAAAGTACAAAATGATTGTATGAACTATGATAATTATAAGTTTGAATTTCCTCTAAAAGTAATAATATTATTGACTTTTTGTGGTATGTTTTTAATTTCTCTTTTATTAGGAGGAAATTGAATTTGACATTATAATAAATTTAATGCTGATTAACAGTTTGTTTATAAATTTGTTTATAAGAACTTAAATTTATTTGTATATTTGTAATGTTGTGTTATTGATAAATTTTACTAAAACATATTTCTAAAATATATTTTTACACAGAGTAGTGTACCTAACACTAGATGCACATGCACAAAGTGATCAAAAAATTTGTCAAGTCATTTGTGTTAGGTATATTATGAGTGTGACCCAGAATAAACATGGGACTAAGTTAAAGTAGATGCAAAAATCAGCATATAAACTATTATATTATAAATTTTGTATGTGATAATATTTTTTAGTTATTAATTAATAATGAGAGGCCATCGGGGCGCAGGCGCACAAGGGAGTGACTGCACACGACGGTTATGGGTTGGATCCCCACTCGGGGAATGAATTATTATTTATTAATATTTTCATTTCTTCACTCTGGCACCAAGGCAAACGCCTGACGTTGAGTTCCGGCACTCAACACGCAATGCCACGAAAAATAACCTCTGCCTACCCTGTTATATAATGGATTATATCTTGACACGCATCAGCACATGCAGGCAAAGAAAGGAATTTTAGAGTTACTTTTAACGATTAATGACTCAAAATCCACATTTTACTAGTCCTACTAATATAATAAATTGTAAAAGTTTGTGAGGATATACCGTGAAGCTGAAAAAATATACTCGGTCGGGCTTTCGCTCGCTTCAATTCCACAAGTATTTATTTACCGTCTGACTTACGAATACTTTCATGTCTTAATAACATAATTTTACAGACAATTTCTGTACAAAATACTGACTGAACTAAAGTTTCAGCCAATTCCATAAAACAAACTACTTTACATTTATATAACTTTCTTATAAACCGATTGAAATAAAATAAACACTAAATCTTAAGGAGAGTTTGACTGAATACACTTAAATTTAAAAATTACATTTAAATAGGTAAAACTGTTTCTGAGATAAGCGTACAACAACACACAGATAAACATATCAATATTTTAAAAATCATTGTTGCTATTATATTAAAAATAAAATAAATCACTCGCTGTATCCCGCTCACAGCAGAGTAGGCAGAGGGAACCTAGTTTTAAGACACTTCCCCACTTTCCGCCTAATTCTGGAGGCATTGCGTGCTGAGTGGCGGAACTCAATGAACTCAGCGAACCTCGACTCGACACCAGAGCGAAGAAATGAAAATATAAATGTAAATAAATATTTCACTTCCTCGAGTGGGGATCGAACCCACAACCAGTCGATTTTACAGTCACACTTTGTGCCCCTACGCCACGACCGGCCTCAATTATATATGTGATAATATTTTTAAGTTATTATTTCATAATGAGAGGCCACCGGGGCGCAGGCGCACAAGGGAGTGACTGCACACGACGGTTATGGGTTGGATCCCCACTCGGGGAATGAATTATTATATATTAATATTTTCATTTCTTCACTCTGGCACCAAGGCAAACGCCCGACGTTGAGTTCTGCCACTCAACACGCAATGCCTCCATAAATTCGGCAGAAAGTGGGGAACGAATTGTCTAAACACTAGGTTCCCTCTGCCTACCCTGCTGTGTGCGGGATACAGTGTGAAGCTGATTTTATTATAATAGATTTCTTTATACAGGATGGTAGTGTCAGCGTTTCTTTTACGGGAACAGCATATAGGGTAAAATATTTTAAGCCCATACCTAAAGAATGAAAATGGGACTCAAGTTAAATATCAAGGAAGAATTCATTACATATATTATAATAATGATAATTAATTATTAATAATAATAAAATATATTACCATTGCAGATTGTTCCTGGGCATTAGTACGATTGATAAAGTGCTTAGGTATAAATGGAATAGCGTCAGCAATAAATATAAATGAGAAAACTAAAGTTGATGCTACGTCAGGTATTTTAATATTTGCA
Source organism: Heliconius erato x Heliconius himera (assembly GCA_013421005.1). Taxonomy (NCBI): domain Eukaryota; kingdom Metazoa; phylum Arthropoda; class Insecta; order Lepidoptera; family Nymphalidae; genus Heliconius; species Heliconius erato x Heliconius himera. The sequence goes on along the minus strand of JAATLQ010037886.1, from coordinate 49,417 downwards.
CCAACACATGGACATGCCCGTAATACCAGTGAATCCTTCATAAATACTATTAAGCAGGTACGAATAATACTTCATTTTTAGGGTTCCGTACCTCAAAAGGTAAAAACGTAACCCTTAAAGAATCTCTATGTTGTCCGTCCATTTGTCCGTCTTTCATCAAAACCTATGTCTAAACCTGCCCTGTAATCAAAACCTATAGGTTCCCGTGAACTTACAGTTATGAAATTATAGGTACCTAATCATTACAAACTTATCTATGTAAATAATTTCATACAAAATTAGTACATATGCCCGCAAGGGTTGTCAAGCTTTTATAAATTGTACTTCCGGACTTACAATCCCGAAATTGGTACGGAAGCCAAAATGGGCGAGTCCGACTAATGGGATTTTTTTATACATAATGTGAGCGTGCTTTCGATAATTTAAATTAATTAAAAATTAAAGTTCTTAGCTGTCACTTTCATTTTTGTTTGGCTTACATTTATACGTACCGTGTAAGCACAATATGAATAGCTACATGTAGTGGTTTTTTTGGAATAATCATAAATAATTCAGTAGTTTCATACAATCAATTGACTATAGAAAACCATTTTATTGCTTAAATATGTTTTTATTAAATTAATTCGATAAAACCAATCTATTTCTATCTCCCGTAAAACTTATTCATTTTTATGCTTAAATTTTAGATCATTTATTTAAATATATTCAAATAGAAAAGAAACAATTTGCTTTTATTTCAGATAACCACATGGCAAATGAATACTGGTTCTTACGACTGGCTCATCATGGGTCGATCTATCGCTGACTTTAAAATAATAAGTGATACATTGAATGCTACCGCTGGACGCTTTGATCAAAATATCGTTGCAGCTCTGCCTGATATAAAACGACGTAGCAATATAAGCATACACTTGTGTGATCACAATTTTAGTTATAAAAGAAAAGATATATTTCGAAACCTCAAATCTAAGTACAAAAACCACTCCTGGCTTATACATTGTCATCAGAATAATATTCCTTCATATAATTGTAATAAAACAGAGGGAGAAATAAATTACTTTCGCACAACGCCAAGATTTCAAAATATTACTAAATACCAAAAGTACAAAGTCTTTGATAAAATTATTCCTATTTGGCGTTCAGGAATTTTACAATATAATTTCTCAATGACTTTTCAACCTCAAAATATAAGTCATTTTTCTTTTAAAACAACTATACGAAATTGGCAAAAAATACACAATTTGGTAGCAGACTTTAAGATCTACTTGTTGCAGTTTTTCAAAGTGCGTCACAACTCTACGTTGTTTGTTTCATATTTAGGTAAGTGTCAGCAACAGCATTCTTTCGATCATTTGGTGTTACAATAATAAATCTCCCTGGGAACTTAGTGTTAGGACATACCGTTCCCGTTAAGACATTCTGTTTCCCACTATCCGCCAAATTCTAGAGTCATTGCGTTTTGAGATTGGCGAAATTCAACGCCGCCCTTTGCTTCGTTACCAGAACGAGGAAATGAAAATATTAAAAATTTCAGAGTCCCCTTAGTGGGAATCGAACTACAACCTCGCATTTACCTATTCATTTTTAGGAAAAAAAAATGTATTAGGGATTTTGTAGAGTAATTAAAACTGTGGTTTTATTTAAAGTGGTGCTGACAAAAACACTCTGTATAATGTCTAAAAATTAAGCCATTACAATTGAAAAGAAATATTCATTGTAACTTACTATCGTATAAATCTATAATATAAGTAGTATTCTTAGGAGCATGGAGTAAGGAGAGGTCAATGTCCTTAGTACAGCCTCCTTATCCAGTGGAAGCCCGAAATTTTATGGGAGATAAGTTCATATTCGGCAGATGTAATGCATCCATTGAAGCGACGGTTTCTTTAGACGACAATGGAGAGGCAGCTTCGGAAGTGTTCGACGATGTCTTAAGCTTCCTAGCTTTGCGCCTAAACGCCACGTAACATTTTTTTTTATTCTGTCAACATTATTTTTTAAAATATTATTATACAACACACAATTATTGTAAAAGTTTCAATGACTGTTATTTATTATTGAATTCAATTGCTATACCCATATCATTCAATTCAATGATAGGCGCAGAGGCACAAGGGTGTGACTGTAAACGCGACGGTTGCGGATTCAATTCCCAAGAGGAAATAAAATATTTAATATTTTCATTTCCTCGCTCTGGTAACGGTCTAAAACGCGGCGTTGAGTTCCGCCATTCAACACGCAATGCCTCGAGAATGCGATGGAAAGTGACGAATGGAAGTGTCTTAGGCTACACTAGGTTCACTAAGTTCCCCTGCCTACCTTGCTATGTGCGAGATATAGCGTGAAGCTATAAAAAAGAAAAATATGTAGATTGTATGTAGATTGTAAATACGTAATATGTAGATTGTAGACATATATACTAATAGTCATTATTCTTGCTAAACATTGAAAAATTTTGTTACTATTACATTTAGTAATAAATTTTGAACACTGTTATTGGTTCCCTAATTATTACCTCACATACGAGTATTTCATTAATTTAAATAAATTAATATTTCAATTCGTTTTTAACTAAAAAAATATATTTTTTACCATCAGTCCCGTCACACGTTACTATGGCAAATTGGGATTCCGTACCTATGAAGGAGCATGGACTGGGCTTTTAGGTGCCTTAATGGATCAGTCTGTAGATATAGCCTTGGAGGCAGTAACGGCTATTTCATCACGTCATAAGGATATGGATTTTATTTTTCCTATAGCCAAGACCATGTGTGTATTTATTTTTCCTCGTTTCCTTGAATAAGCAATACGTAAAAGTATATTTTTACACGTTCTCTTCTTGTCATAACATTTTAAAAAGTTATATTTTCTTTGCAAAATCAAAAATAATAAAATTTATTTTTGGCACATGCAACAATTGCGTTCAATCAGACGCGTAATATTGTACCAAGAAGGCGTATTATATAATTTACCCTTTCTTAGTTATTGTGTATGGGTTCATAAGATCTCAATCCTTTGAAAGGTATCCTTGAGGTCACAGGTCAGACAGGTAGACGCCACAAGTCCAGGGTCTTCTTTGAGTAACACAGTTATTGAGTTACCTTATAGAAATTTTACTTAAATATTATTATGTATCTCTTTCCAAATACCCTTTTTTAAAATGAAAATATAGATGGATATTATATAAAATATCGTTTCAGGTGCAACATTTACATACGCCATCAAGAAACGTCTGCAGTTCGTGATATATTTTTGGCACCATTCAACCCACGACTCATAGCGTGTGTAATATGCGTAGCGCTAATTGCGTCGATGGCGATCTATCTTATAAGCAGAACAAAGTTTCACAACGGATCGCGATATATGAGTTGCACTGAAGCTTTGGTTTGGTCAACTGGTATACTTTGTCAACAAGGTATTTCAAGAAATCAAAGACTCCAGAGTTGAATTAGGCAAAATGTTGATTTTTAATTAAACATTTGTCGTATATTTTTAATCCGTCGTGGCCCAGGGGCACAAAGTTGTGACTGTAACGCGACGTGGGTTCGATCCCACTCGAGGAAATTAAATAAAAAAAAAATCAATAAATCAGCTTCACGCTGTATCCCGCACACAGCAGGGTAGACAGAGGGAATCTAGTCTTAAGACACTCCGTTCCCCACTTTCTGCCGAATTTTGGAGGCATTGCGTGTTGAGTGGCAGAACTCAACGCCGCGCTTAACCTCGACACCAGAGCGAAGAAATGGAAATATACATTTAAGTAAATATTTCATCTCCTCGAGTGAGGATCGAACCCACAACCAGTCGGTTTTGCAGTCACACCTCGTGCCGCTACGCCACGACCGGCCTCTCGAGGAAATTAAATATTTAATATTTTAATATCGCTCTGGCAACCAGGCAAAACCGGAAAGTGGCAAAAGAGAAACGGAGTGTCTTAGCGGGATACAGCGTGAAGCTGAAAAAATAACATTTTAAATTAACTATAAAGCATAACTCTATCTTTTTACCAGGTGGCTCATGGACGCCTCCCAATCCAGCCGCAAGTTTACTGTTAATAGTGTCCTTGTTATTCGCCTTGATCACCTACAACGCCTATGCAGCTTTCATTACTTCAGTACTTTCAGTTCGTGTTTCAAGTGTCGGATCACTGGCCGACGTATTGCAATCGTCCAAACTAAAAATAGGATATGTGAAAAATGGAGCTGATCAAATGTACTTAATGGTAAGAGACAAGTATTCATTATTTCATATGCCTCAATTAAAATATGAACATATGGCTTTTTAGAACATACTATAGTTTTTAATTTATAGTAGATACAAAATCAAAGTCCAATAATTTTATTCAAAGTAAGAAGTTTCATGCTTCATTTTTTTACCGTCAAACAATTTACCACCAGTTCACTAAACTTAATGCCTCAGACCTGAGAAGAACAGGCGCAAGAATCTCAGTGGTTTTTTTTTTAATTAATTTTATACAAACACAGACTTAATTATTTGGCACAATGCTACTGTTGAAACAGACTGGAGCGAGCATTTCATTCCCAAGGCGTGTAATCATTTATAAAATCATAAATTTGGTAATAACCTTCAACACACAAACATCTTTTCATGATTTTATTTATCCTTAGCGGGGTAGTCGGAACGGAGCGCCAAATGCCACACCTCGTCCACTGTCATCAAACTCTTCATGCATGCCCTTCATGAATTCTCATACGAACGGCGTACACATACGAATTTATCAAATCTTAGCTGTGAGCAGGGCATGTGTGAATCGTAAGATAAAAAAAATTAAATATTAACCAAATTCTCAGATTGTAGATGTACCCTCGTAAGTTAATGAAACTTTAAAACATAAAAACATAGTCCTAAATACTAAATATAAAACACATATTTTTTTAATATATATTTACATATATGCGACATGAGACCGTCGTGGCGCATGTGCATAAGCGTGTGATTGTTACGCTACTGTTGTAGGTGGAATGAATTATTATTTATTAATATTTCATTTCTCCGCTCTGGTGTCAAAACAAAACCATGGCGTTTAGTTCCGCCACTCAACACGTAATGCCTCGAAAATTTGTCGGAAAATGGAGAATAGAGTGTTTTAACACCTACTTGACTGTTTATATTTATTTGAAAGGCACCTTAGCCTTAATTGAAAAATGCTGGATTCTATTTACTACTATTGTAGAAATTATTGGTTTCAGTCAACAAAAGACGTCCAGCTTAATGCATTTTACATACGAGGCTATTCGGAAGCTGAAAACTTAGTATCTACCACTGAAGAGGGCTTAGTGCGGGCTGCTTTGCAAGATTACGCCTTTTTCTCAGGACAACGAGTCGCTCGCACTACTTTGAGGTTTGATTAAATTGTAACATTTTAATCTGCAGGCAAAAATACTCTAAATATATGTATATAATAGATTCTCACTTATCTAATAGATTCTGTAATATCAGTATATCTACAATTTTGTAACATTTGGATTAAAATTTTTAACTATTCTATTTCAAACTCAAATCAAATCAGCTTCACGCTGTATCCCGCACACAGCAGGGTAGGCAGACAGAACCTAGTGTTAAGACACTCCGTTCCCTACTTTCTGCCGAATTCTGGAGGCATTGCATGTTGAGTGGCAGAATTCAACGCCGTGCTTGTCCTCGACACCAGAGCGAAGGAATGGAAATATAAATTTAAATAAATCGTTCATCTCCTCGAGTGGGGATCGAACCCACAACCAGTCGGTTTTACAGTCACACTTTGTGCCTCTGAGCCACGAATGGCCTCAACTATTTTATTTCATCACTCTTATATTCTTTTCATTAAAAGGATGAGGAATTTCACAATGTTACATAATAAAATATCTTTGTAGATCACTAAGCCAAGCACGAGGCCGATGTGCTCTCCGAGAGCTCCCCATCTTGTCGACGCGTGCCCAGCTAGCCTTTCCATTATTATCTGGTTCTCCATACGCCAGATCCGTTCTTGTTAGGTAAAGTATGTATTTTATATTTCGCTTCACGTTGTATCACGGATATAACAGGGTAGGCAAGGAGAAATCTGGGAACTTAGTGTAAAGACACTGTGTTCTCATTAAAACATTTCTGTTCCCCACTTTCTGCAGAATTTACGAGGCATTGCGTGATCAGTTGTAGACGATTAGTTTTCACGTTTAGTGGTGAAACTCGACGCCGCGCTTTGTCTCTTTCTGACTGTTAAGGCTCTGGAGCTGTCACGCTGATTTCATGCGTTTGTGCTATTGTTGGATTGACTCATGTGTTTGTACTATTGTGCCACGATGGCTGAAGGACGTATACTTAAGATTTTTTCTTTTTTAATTTTTTACGTGCGCTGTGTCTCCTAGTGATCAAAACGGATTATTACCAAGAGACGCGGGTTTGTTTCCCGCTACGTATAATTTTCTTAAACTTTTCTAAAAAAAGTAATATTTATTGGGTATTCCCAGTTTATTGCAGCTGCGTAGTGGAGGTGCTTTAGCAAGGTTAGAAGCAGCATTAGTTCCAGGTATGCCTCAGTGCTCGCCACCGTCGGATTTTGCTTCTGCTCGTGCCGCTGACGTCAAAACTGCATTATTTGTTATATTTTCCGGCTTCATATTAGCTTCTTGTATAGGTATGTGTGTATAGCTTAAATTTTAAATAGTAAAATAAACAAATAACTGCTCAATGTCTCTATAAAGGATTCCTTATTTGGCTGGATTTTACTCCAAGACTATTATGTCAGAACATAATCTAAAATATATATGTGCGTTTTAATGTATTTCAGAAATTTACTAAATACCGTTTTTTTTTATATATTTTATTAATAAGCTTATTATCAAAACAATATTTTTATTTTTTGACGTTCCAATTAGATTTAGGACGTCAGAAATTAAACATACTATTTTTAAGGTACTTAACAATCAACAGATGTATTTTTTTTTTATTTTTCCTGTCCAATAGGCGTCGCCGAATATTTTTGGAAAAACAGAATTGAATTTAGAAGATATCTGAAGATTCGTATAACACGAATATTAAATTAGACTAAGATTAGAAGAGCACTCTTAATGTAATTATAATTACAAAACTATTTATAATCCAATATTTTAGCTGTTGGCAAGCGAAAAATCTTTTAATATATTTGTTTATTCAATTTTTATTCTCATAATATCAATGTTGATGTTACGAGAGCTGCAAAAATGTTTAATTATAATATAGCTACTTATATATAACAATCACGCCGGGATATTACTTATAATCTCTCGCATTTTCTGTAAAACATAAAATCCTGTTTTTTCCTGTCGGAATTTTATTGAATCTTTCCAAGTGTTCTTTTACATTTTCCTAGTAATATGTCATGTTACAGCTTTCTACACTGAATAAATTAAATTAATAAGTTTGAGCTGTGATTTTTATTTGACAGAGACAAATGAGAGTGTTTCATACTCGTATATATTGATTTATATATACGTATGAAATGTAAAGAACTCTTATAGAGCCCAGTCGTCGTGCAGTGGCATAAGCGTTCGATGGTAAACGCTACAGCTTTTGGGTTCGATTCCCACTCGAGGAAATAAAATATTTAAATAACTTCGCTCTGGTGTCGAGGCATAGGCAAAGGTCTAGTTCCATCACTCAACACACAATGCCTTCGGAATCCAATGGAAAGTGGGAACCGAAAGTGTCTTAATTTAAACGTTGTGGCTTCACACTAGGTTCCCAGGTTCCTTCTGCCTACCATATTATCAAATGCTTAATATTGTAATTATGTAGTAGTAAGTAATTAATTAAAACAAATGTAAATACACTAAAATTATTTATTTATGACATAAGAAATGGTCTTCAGCTAAGGTTTGTTTACTAACGGCTTCTTCTAAACACAATTTGAGAGGACGATTAGTTTTCACATTTTCCGCTAAAGCGTTCTGTAGAGTTTTGGATTCTAGTGTGCAAAGATTTGTCGCTAGTCTCAAAGCGGCGAAAACACGTATAAACGCAGTTGAACAACCTGATCCTGAAACGGTACATGTAATAAATTAAATAAATCAGCTTCACGCTGTATCCCGCACACAGCAGGGTAGGCAGAGGGAACGTAGTATTAAGACACTCCGTTCTACATTTTCCGCCGAATTCTGGAGTGGGAGCTCAACGCCACGTTTTGCCTTGACATATACATATAGAGTCAAATAAAGTTAATTTAATAGTTACCTATTTTTTAATACCTATTGCCGGTCGACCGGTCGTGGCGTAGGAGCACAGTGTGACTGTAAACGCAACTGATTGTGACTTTGATTCCCACTCGAGGAAATTAAATATTTGTTAAATTTATATTTCCATTTCTTCGCTCTGGTGTAGAGGGAAAGCGCGATGTTGAGTTACGCCACTCAACACGCAATGCCTCCAGAATTCGGCGGAACGTGGGGAACGGAGTGTCTTAAATCTTAATACTAGTTCCCTCTGCCTACAGCGTGAAGCCTGGCTACAGCGTGAAGCTGATTTTTTAAATTCTTTTTTAACTGTTTAGTCTTCTCAGACGCGCATCTTAAGTATTTACGAAATTTCGATTCATTTACCCCATAATGTTTGTTTAAACTAACACTTAAATATTATTTTCTGAATCAATATACATTTATTTCTAATTTTTAAAGTACCATAAGTGCCGAATTCTCCCGACTTGTAGTCCTGAGGGTAAATGTAATGATACTCGGGCCAGAATGTCTTGTTAAGTATGAAAACAGAGTTCGAGTCTGGCGGGTACCTGAAATTATAAAAAGAACAAATTTTTATAAAATCTGAAAACAATAAAAAAAAATATTATCATCAATCTGCCTATCGAAACCTAAACTTTCATCTATACGTGTTTATTTCAGTAATAGCCCAAGCTCCCAGGGCCCCCAGGCCTACGTCATTTTAGCTATAATTCTGAGGACTATTCTCTATTCTGAGGTCTAATATGTAGTTAAAACAGTATGCATACTAACTTAAAAGTGGGGCTCTTTCGGAGGTAGCCCAAAATTAATTGCAGATTTAAAATAAAAATAAAATAATTTTGTGTGTGGCGGTTTTTTATAAGAAGTCCTTGTATTGGTAGGCTGTGATTTTTGCCATAAAAGGTTATTCGAGGAATTCTTAATTTAGGCTTTCAAGCAACTCTTAACATTAATTTTAGAGGATATTTTTTTTCTTTGAAACATAAATCTAATTAGTAAAAAATTATACAATATAAATAAAAATAATTGCCATCAATATCTCGATAAATGAAGAATATCAGTTAAGAGAAACCAGTTCTAATATACAAAATAAATAAATTTATATATAAAAATAAGAAACTGATTTTTTTCATAACATAATTAGTTAAACAATATCTATAGCAATTAATAAAATAAGCTTTTTTGAAATAGCTATTATTATATAAAAAACAGAAAATAACAGCAAATAAATTTACTTAAAAGAATATGTATTTTGATTTAGTTCATCAAAAATCATTAAATTAGTATTTTATTATTTTGAAGTCGCTAAATACAACATCCTTATAGTGGGGAGCCGAAAGCAGCCATCCCATCAATAGATCATACAAACTGAAAGATTTGATATCGTAACGAGGCCTGGCTCGGTTTGCATCTTAATCCATTGCTACAAACACAGAACACACACAAAACTTATTTAATATGCTAACCTATTTAATATGTAAAGTTAGAAAAAAATATGTACATTTTAATTTTAATGATATTCTACTTACTTTTCGCCTTCTTTAAGACCCCAAAGGCATACACCACTCTCCAATAACCAAGACGCGTGTAACACGAGCGCGTACCGCACAAAGCCCAGTACAAACACGGTGCTTAGTACTGAATCATTCCAGTATTCGAGAGGAGCGTTAATTGGTAGTATAAGAAAAAGGACCACATATAGTACCCAGTAATATCTGTAACAAAATATAATGGACTAATTTATATAAGTACTCCTTAACTGTAGATTTTTCTTTAATATCTTTAGCAGATTCACATCTTTTTTTAATAATTAATCTAATGTAATATAGTATTTATTTAATAAATGTTCAGTTTTTCTTCCCACACCAATCAAGCCAAGTAGATATCAACTATCGAGGGCTCGAAAACCCATTTTTCTAGCATTTAATTTTTTTAGCTGCATCCCACACACAGCAGGATAGGCAGAGGGATCCTAGTGTTAAGACACTTCCGCATCCACTGAAATTCTGAAAGCATTACGCGTTGAGTGGCGGAACTCAACGCCGTGCTTTGCTTCGACACCAGAGCGAAAAAATGAAAATTTAAATATTTCATTTCCTCGAAAGGGAATCGAAACCACAACATGTCACGTTTACAGTCACACACTTGTGACCCTGCGCTACGACTGGATTCAATTTTAGCATTAAATTTTGATTTAAATGCCTTACAATCTTACCGTCTTTGAAACATAACGACGTTATCTGCCTCTAAATCTGACATATCTATTGAATTTTTCAACTCTTCCTGATAGGGACTTAGTTTATTAAATCGTGTTATAAATTGAGCATATAAGAATCCTTTTCTGGCGTCGTGAAGATCTGAATCAGTTTTAAAGTGGGCATGGTGAAGCCTGTGATGTTGCACCCAGTCGTATATTGGTCCCTTGAAAAGAAATACATATTAGGATAATTAGGAACGACTATTATATAAATCATTCTAGAACGACTATCATATAAATCAACTTCACGCTGTATCTCGCCTACATCAACAGAGCAGAGGGAATTCAGTATTAAGCATTCTATAGATTATATAGATTGCGTGTTGAGTGGCAGAACTCAGAACTCAACGCCGCGCTTTGCGTCGACACCAGAGCGAAAAAAATCGGACAAGTTTTTGACAAATCGGTCTCGCCCACCGAGTGTTCCGTACAAAAATTGGAAGTCTCAAGCTTTTTCTAAAATTTAAACATAGCTTAGCCAGAGCCTTTTCTCTGATACCTCACTTGAACTAGCGGCTTTAGCGGCCGCTTTTTTAAGGCTATTATTTTTTATAATTTAACCACAAATGGATATGCCAAATTTCATAATTCGAAGTCAATCGGAAGTATTATTAATTTTGATTAGCTATAATATATATATATATATATATATATATATATATATATATATATATATATATATATATATATATATATATATATATGGTTTGAATTTCAAATTGATATCTCCAAGCGTTCCTGAGATAAAGATTCTTAACCGACAGACAGACAGACTTTTTTTTTTTGTTTAAAAGGTAAGGAACCCTAAAAATTAAAATATAAATTTAAACATTTCATTTCGAGAGGGGATTGAATCCACAACCAGTCGCATTTATGTTACATATATAAAATAATATAACAGTAAATAAATTTGTTACAGACAAATATTATATAAAGAGGCTATTATAATATTAAATATAGAATTTCATTATCTGACTCAATAACGACACTACGTAACACTGAAATTTGAAACTTCTGTCAAGTTGTTTTTGTATACAGAGTATTTTTGTAATCACCACTTTAAATGAAACCACAATACTGCTACTAACTACTCTATAAAAACCTAATACAATTAACACAAGAGAAATTTTTCCAGAAATGAAATTCCACTCTGGAAATCAATCTAATATATTGATTAATTATTTTGGCTATAATACTTGTAAACAAACATAACAACACAAGCATCTTAACGGCGAAAAGTGTAAAAGAAAAGTTAATCAATATTTTTTTAAAACCTAAATAATTCCTCGGGTTTAATTGTATGTTTATTATATACTCACGTGTCCGGCTAGTGTCTGACACAACATTAAAAATATTCGCAACTCCAAACTAGCTTGGTAGGTTCGGTGAGCCCATAATCTGTGAGAGCCCACTGTCACTCCCAATGTCGCTGTCAAGATTAGCGCAATCACTGAAATATCAATGAAAAATCCAATTATATTATGTTCAAAATCAATATATAATATATAATAATTACAAATATAATATTTTTTTATGAATTATTCTCATTGACTATCATTCTTTATATAAAGTTGCCAATAGTATTTATGTATACAAGACATAATAATTTAAGCTCTTGTACCTTTCTTTCTTTCGAAACTCAACATTGGAATCAGGATGAAACATGTAGAATTCTCCGTGAATCTAATTAAAAACAATATAAGCTTTATAATTTTAGGCCAGTCGTGGCGTTTGGGTGATACAAGCATATGACCCAACAAGTTGTGGATTCGATTCCAAATGTATGTTTCCTCAGGTGGGAAATGTAAAAAAATAATAATTAACATACGTACGTAGGAGTACAGTCAACAATTTCGCTTCGAAAAATAAAAGCCAAATGCCATATAAAGACAGCAGGTGTATATGTATATAGAAAAGAACTGCTGGCCAGTTTGCTTCCCTAGATTTGCTCAACCGTGATATATCTGTTGATGCAGAATCTGCCATTGCTACTGCGTCAAATGTGACCTAAAACATAAAATAATAAATAAAAAAGTAAACAGATTTTTTAAAAATATAATAATAACCTTATTAAAAAAATCCACTTGGGAAACTCAAATCACTATTAAATCTCGCAATCGGGTAAAATGGTTTATTCAATAAAGAAATAACAAACATTTTTATGACTAAATGTAAATATAATATGGCCTAATTGAATAAAGAATATTTTAATTTTATGTTTATCAGTTTTTATATATGGTGTTCTAGTGTCCAAACAGGTAGACCGACTTTAGTTATTTTGATTTCTGACGTCTTTTAATTTGTCAACCCTGCGGTCATCACATAGAGGCGCCATATTATCAAAACAAAAAATAAAAAAAAGGTTATTTAGAGTAGAATAACCTTGAATAGGTAGAAGGAAATTCCTTTTATCATTTTTCTTTTAAGAAACAGCTTAGGGTATTTCTGATATTTCATTTAACGTTTTGAAACTTTTATATACACATATGTAATCGTCGATAAGGTGCCAATATGTATTATTATGTATCTAAATAAGTGTACAGTAAAATGCCAGCCGTAGGTACACGTTTTGCTCGATCACAACTGGCTCCAATATACACGAATATTCAAAATTACCCGCACTTTAAAATAATCTCTATAAAAAGGTTTATTTTAGTATTACTTTAGTCTGCATTTATTACGTGGTCAAAGCAGCAGCGATACGTAGGGTAGTTACGTTAGTTGACTGTGAAAGCGGGTTCAAATACTTACGATATAACTTAAGGAAATAATTAGATAATGATTTTTGTCGTGTTATCAATCTAAAAAACTAAGCTAAAAAATCCTAATAAAAAAGAGGCGAGAAAAAAACTTATTATAAAAAAACTATAATAGACGTCACGGGACGCCTGGTAAATGTGAAACATCGTGTCCATACAAGTAATATGCATAATATTTATTCCAGAAACTAAATATAGCATGATGAAAAAAACCGGAAAGCGTGAGTCGAAAATCGTCAAGTCGAATACAGAAATTGGAAGTCTCGAGCTTTTTCCGAAAATCAGGACTTGCTTAGCCAGAGCGCTTTCATCTGATATTTCACTTAACCAAACGGCTTTATACCTCCGCCCCCCCTTTATAGCCAGTATTTTTAGGATTTAACCACAAATGCATAGTTTTCAAATTTTATTGGACTAGTACTACCTGAAGATGCGAAAATTAATAATTTTAGGTTGACCAGAAGTACTCTTTTAATTTTGATACCCTTTTTGTTATCGAAATTGGAATTTTTGATTTTTATTTTCATTTAAGACTATTATTTTTTTTTTGGATTTAACCACAAATGTATGGTTTTCAGAACTGACTAAAACTTTTTTCCTGAACTAGCAACCTGACCTGTAGATGTTAACTGCCAAATTTCATAATTCTAGGCTAGAAGTACCCTATTAATTTTGATTCCCTTTATAGTGATGCAATACGTATTTTTTGCTATATAAACGGCCCTATCTTTTTTAAATAAATGTAGAAATACTTTTTTTTCAGGAAATCATGGGGCCGGTAGACCTAAGTATACGGTTTGAATTTCAGAAAAAGGCTCTTGACAGGACCTTTTTTCCTTAAAAGGTACGGAACCCTTATGAAGTATTACAAATTTCTTACAGAAAATAGTAACTCTATTTAATAAATATTTATTTACATTTAATATAAACTACAGTTAATATTAATTTCAAGATGCTTTATATAAGTATACCCTAGTAAAGCGTAAGCGACCCGTCGCCACACCGTACACTTTACTATATATAAACTATACAGTGTTTTTATCTTCACCACTTTAAATGAAACCACAGTTTTAGCTACTCATTAAAGCCTAATAGAATTAAAACGAAAAGATTTTATGTATCTATTATGTATCTATTCATAACTGCGACATATAGTATGGATAAAAATTATGAAATGTAAATAATAATCCTACGTATATACTGTATAGGACTCTTGATAATGATCTATAAATTGTATAGGATTCTTGATAATGATCTTTTTGATATGGATTTGCAATATTTTACCCTATATGCTGCTCCCGTAAAAGGAGCGCAGACGCTTCCAACTGCATAGCGTACATGCCAACGATCCGGTTTATACTGCGCCTATAGATATTTCATATTAATACAAAAAAATCGACTGTTCATTAGGATAAACAGACTTATTTTCAACTTATTAAATCTTAACAAAGAGCATTGTTAAATTTAATACAACAAAAATATAGAGAAAAAAAAACAAGATAAGAAGAGAACCCTGTGAAATTAAAGTTGGGACGCGACTGTTAATGCTAATTAACTATTGGGCTTATGTGTTTCTTATTAGTTCTAGACAATGGAGTTTTATATTTTATTATAAAAAAAAGAAAAGTATACCTAACTATTTTATTAAGCGCATTTTTAAAAATACGCTTCAAAATTCACATTTACAACAATTTATACTAAATTTTAAATGTAAGACGTACATTCGCTATTTACTATAAATTATTGTTTTGCATATTTTATATGCATAATTCTAGTGCACGTGCTTCGTGTGCTATCAACCTGCTCTTCCTAAACGGCTGCAGCGATTTGAATAGTTTTTACTGTGACTACTCACGGTTTATGGGGAACAAAATGTCTAAACATAAATTTTCCACTATCCACATTTTCAGTCCCGAAATTTAATATCATACATATTTTTACATGGAATTCTCATACATTTAGTAAATATTAATTTAACACGAATACGCGTCACTAAACACGCAAACCACACTCTATTATAAAATGACGCTACAGCGATCACAGCATTATACTGTTTTGTTGGTTGACTGCATGCAACGAGACGTGTTACAAATGGTGGAAAACTCATTGCCAATTGTTTATTTTTTTTATTTCTATATGTCTATTAATTCGCTTTGTACTTATGTTTTCTGAACGGTTATTACGAGATTTATTTTACTCACATGCCATGTGCCATCTCTCACTCATCATCTCACATTCTTGAAGCACAAATTAAAAAGAAAATATTTTTATTTTCTAATACACATTTTTTTCTCACCAATATAGTTAATAAGATTATGAAACTGAATATACAATTTTATAATATTAACAAACGCAGATACAAGTAATTAATATTATTTTTTATTATTACTTTCAACTTTCTCGGTAGATAAAGCGCGTGTGAATATGTGCACTTGTGATTTAACACTGAATCATGGTACTACAATCAACTTTCCTACGCTCAACTATTTTATAATTTATCGACACTACTTTAAGAGCTGACTTGACATTTGCAAGAAGCAATGCAATAATAGAATTAAATTCAATAATTTTCTACTAATAGATACAAATTAACGTAATGAATTATTTTAAAATTATTACCTACTAGTAGTCCCCGCGCGACTTCGCCCGCTTCTTTCTTATTTAATATTATTTGAGTGTTTTTAGGGGAAGTCGGTTGGTTATTTTAGTATTATTGTCTATAAGTACTGTTATAAATTTCAGAAATCGTAATTTAAATCTTTTAGTATGATGTTTAATTAAAAAAAAAATCTGCTCACAAATATTTTGTGTCTAGCTATCTTAGTAAATACACATGCACGACAAACGCGGTTGTCTTGTAAAAATCCATAACCTCCTCTATTGGACAGGATATTCCCATAAAGAACTAAGGTATAAGGTTCAGCTTTTCCAGACGAACCGATAAACAGACAAATTTTAAAATTGTTTGTTTGTATTATAGTATCGTGTTAATAACTATATGTACTTAAAATACGGTTATATTGCAATCACAGACTGACATTTCAATTCTATTTATATTTATGCCAGCGCCAGCCGTGGCGCAGGGGCACAAAGTGTGACTGTAAATCGACTGTTGGAGGGTTCGATCCCCACTCGAGGAGATGAAATATTTACTTAAATTTATATTTCCATTTCTTCGCTCTGGTGTCGAAACAAAGCGCGGCGTTGAGTTCTGCTACTCAACACGCAATGCCTTCAGAATTCGGCAGAAAGAGGGGAACGGAATGTCTAACACTAGGTTCCCTCTGCTTACCCTGCTGTGTGCGGGACACAGCGTAAAACTGATATAACTTATATTGTAGCCAAATTATACAAAATATTTACGTAAATTGTAGCCTATTGGATATTCTGGTGTATACATTAGATTAGAACTATATTACTGTAAATATATTTAACATTTTTAAAGTGGTTCCACACTTAGGAAAATTGTTATTTAGAAAACATTTAAAAATTTGAACGTAACGGGACTTGAACCCACGCCTCCTGGAAATCGACCAGGACCATTTTTATACGTTTTCTAAATAAATATTTTTCTTTCCTAAGTATGGAATAACACTTTAAAAATATTTAACAAATAGCATTCCCTCTTGCGTGACGTTTTCTAAATAAGACTTATATTACTGTAAAGTTTCATCTAGATCAGTTCAGTATTTTGTGTGAAAGTGGAACAAACGTCCATCCTCAAAGACTCGCTTTTATAATATTAGTAGCTAAACAAATGTAGTTTAGGTTTTTTTTTGGGTCACTTTGAAAATTTAAATATTTTATGTCACTAGTACAATTTTGACGAATTTAAAACCTAAAATCCTTCCAGCTGTTTGGACTGTACGGTGTGCCAAAGAAATGGGCATATATACATACGGTCGAAAAACATTACTCTCTTTCTAATACGTTAGTGTAGTAATAACTCAATAAACGTAATATATTTTGGAATACAGTCATTGTTATATGTATAGTACGTCTTGCTTAATTTTAATACAATGCTTGTAACTAATTGACCTTTGCTCCTTTACCAAGACAGGAAATGGATTTTGGCGTGAATGCACCATTAAATACAAAAAGTATTGTATATGATAAAGTATTCATATAATACGAGTAGGTGCATTTATTTTTATCAGGTTCACACTGTATTCCGGACACAGCAGGGTAGGCGGAGGGAACCTAGTGTTAAAACACTCCGTTCCCCACTTTCCGCCAAATTCTCATCTCAAAAAACCACAACCAGTCGCGTTTCCAGTCACACGGCACACCTGCGTGCCCCTGCGCCACGACTGGACTCTATAATATATAAGAATAGGTACATCGTTGAACATAAGCCAACAAATGAAAGTATAGTTTAAGGTACTCTGTATAAACAAAAAAAATATATTTACAGCTTTTTATAAGCAAAAAATATTTTGTTACATTACAAAAACCAAGCGATATTTATCAATTGTGACACAACACTAAAATGGACACAGGCCCGTCAAAGCCGCAATATCACACACCACCTCATTAAACAATATAAGTGGTGGGTAATGGCGGCGTTTTAGAGCAGCACAATTCCTCAGTAATATAATATAACATATCCCCTTTATCTTTCACATAATTTTGAGTAATAACATGAAATTATCAAACCTTCTTCACCAATCGAGAACCACGGCTTGCGTATCAATTACAGAATTATAAGTCAAGTTAAGAATCACAACTTATAAAAGTTGACAAACTTAAGTTTACTGTCATATCATTTTTGAATATAAATTTGTAATGATTTTGTGCTATTATACCTATTACCAAATAATATGTATAATTTTTAACTTTTTGTATTTTTTTCTTTATTTATATTGAAAATTCTCACTTTGTGTCAAACTTCATAACTGTAGGAAGTAACCTATATTTTTTGATTACGCAGCGAATTTTATACAACATTATATTTATAAGAATTGATGCATAAATGCTCGTATGTTTTCATTACGTTGACGTAGAGTTGATTTTTTTGTGCTTCTGAAATATTTTATATTCACAGCTTAATAGCTCTATGTGATCTTGAGACGTCTTGAGTCGTCTTGACAGACGGACAGACAAAAAACAAAGTGATCTTATAAGTGTTTCGTTTTTACCTTTTCATGTACGGAACCCTAAAAATGAGGTGCGACTGTAACCGCGACAAATTGTAGGTTCGATTCCCACTCGGAGTATATACAAGTATACAATATTTAATATTTTCATTTCCTCGCTCTGGCAACGAAGTAAAGCGCGTCGTTGAGCTCCGCCGCTCAACACGCATTGCCTCAAGAATTTGGCGGAAAATGGAAAGGAAACAGAAATGTCCCAATGGAGAACGTAGTGTCTTAACACTAGATTCCCATGTTCCCTCTGCCTATCCTGTTGTATCCCTCTGCGTATCCTGCCTGATGTGCGGAGTACAGGGTAAAATTATAAAAAAAATAAAAAATATATATTGTTACCGCATATTGTTTACGGAGAAGAAGTAAAAAATGACATAATTGGAATCGTTAATATTTAAAAAAAAATTGCTTATTAAAATATACATTTCTGTTACTATTCTTAATCATAATTTTGCGCTTGTAACGTTTTGGCACGAAAATAAATTGTTTAGTTCAACATTTAATATTGGCACATAAAAAAATTTGCAGACAAAAATTAATATTAAGACATTTTGTTAAAGTGTTGATATATCAATATTTCTTACCTTTAAAGTTAACTGTTTCCACGAACATGTACTTGCACATTGAACAATACAGTGCCTAACAGAAAAACAGCTGCGTCAGCGCCGTTACATATTCATTGTAAGAAATAAAGGAGCTTTCACATTAAAGTATTAATTTTTTTTATATTTAGGTAAATATTTTATGGGTTTTCAATTTATTTGTTTTTAAATAATTTAATAAGAATATTTAAGCTAGTCGTACATATGGCAGTCGTGGCGCGGGGGCACAAAGCGTGACTGTAAGCGCGACTGGTTGTGGGTTGGATCCCCACTCGAGGAAATTAAATATTTTCATTTCTTCGCTCTGGTGTCGAGGCAAAACGCGGCGTTGAGTTCCGCCACTCAACACTAGGTTCCCTATATCTACCCTGCTGTGTCCGGAATACAGCGTGAAGTTGATTATTTGTTTTTCCTTTCCTTTATCTCCCGTGGAGTGCCAGGGTTAGAATAGCAATCCCCTACAATCTTGTTAATAATCCCGTAAATGTCGTAAAAAGCGATCAAGCGACTAAGGCACAAATTAAAAGGGATGGTCAGCATCACCCTCTCCCCTTTTCTCTAAAATCATCAACTGTGCTCACCAAGATGTCTGCCTTGGGCGGCGAGTATCGGCATTTACAACACATAGGTGTACCACGTATAAATAGGCCCCTAGTTTTCGGCAGACCCACTTGGGTTTAACGCGGTAGCGGTTGCGATATATTATATATCAGTTACCATAAACAATAGTTTAATGTTGCCAAATTTAAAAGGAAAAGTGATACGCTCGATGATATTGTATCACCCGTGCCGAACTAGGAGTATCGCTAATTCACATTACCTGGCATATTTAGAATATTAGGTTTATCTGAATTCCAACGGAAGAGAGAGGACACGTAAACTCTAGATTCAGGCAACTTGTCCCAATTCTGTGGAGGTGACTAAGTTTCCTAGGAGGCTGTCGGTTTTTTGTTCCGCAAATCTTATAAGCAATGTTGTAGAAATCAATAGTGTGTTGAACTGAGTAGATTACCTTGTCCTTAAGTTATCTTACAGGTACGCCCTGAAAATTGTATAGGCATACGAGCCGACTTTGATATACTTTGATGACAAGGAGCGACGGAAGCTACAAATTTAGTTATCGCCAAAGCCCTCCACAACACCTCGAAGGCTCACTACTACATTGTTATAAGAAACTTCAATGCAAAAGTGACAATCGTAAAGTCGTTAGTATTCCTCTAGGTGATACTCGAAGAAGTTGAAAACTTTTATGAACATTTTACTTTTTGAAATTGACTTCACTGTTCGTCAAGGAGATGGAACTAAAACTCTCTTGTAGAACTAAAGGTCGATCTCAATCTTAAGCTACGAGCCACTCATGAGCCATTAAAATTCTCCAAAGTTCTGACGAAATTTCTCGCCAGAAGATTTGACGAGTCCCGGCCACCACAGCAAGCCGAGTTTTGATCAGGCTTCAGCACCGCCGACCACATCTATACTGTTCTGTAAAAAACAAAGAGGACAATGGGTCGCTGTGTATAGCTTTGATTACTAAAAACTAATACTGCTGCATAAACGGCGATGATATTACTGACATTAGTATAATAGTTTCAGTATGAATTTGAGCAATACTATGGTCATGTTCAACGAACATATTATTCCGGGTCCGATATACGTCGATGTTATACCTCCTCTGGAGTTACAAGGGGTCGTGGGCGGCGGTGATTACTTACCATCAGGTGACCCGTATGCTCGGTTGCCTTGTCTTTTTCATAAAAAAAGACGACATTCCTTTTGAAGTTATTCGTTAATATACTATTTAACTTGGTAGAAGTAGTCTTCAACCAGTGCGTCCTACCTGTCATGACTTACGATACTGAAAAGTTGACACTAAAAGCCGATAGCCGATTCGGAGCTCGTTATGCTCTAAGTCTATTTAAAGGATAAAATTAAAAAAGAAATAGAGCTACCGACATCGGTCAGCAAAAATTGTGGGTTGAAGTTGTAGTGAGCTGAACACGTCTGTCGAAAGAGCGATGGCCGTTGGTCCAGTGGGGACCGTAGATCGGCAATCAATAAATACAATTAATTGTACATTTATAGAAAATCTACAAAGATGATAGAAACTAGTTTTCGCAAGACAAAATTGGAAAATCTACTACAAATAGATGTATGTAAGATCAAAAAGTTATATATTTTAGTCTAACACTTACATTTTTTTTTATTGATAAGTAAGTGCACACAGCAATTTGTAGTACCTACACCAAAACTATATATTTATGACCAATTTTCTTTGAAGTATCTGAGTAGATTTCTAGGTAATATTGTATGTATTTGTATTAAATTTAAAGTAGAATCTTACGGTGATTCAGTATTTAAAGCATGTTTAAGTAAGCAATCCATAATATAAACTTCATTTAATTTACATTTCTTTGTTTTGCTTAGAAAATTTTGTACAACTTTCAGTAAAACAAATATGAATATGTATATGAGGTAGCCGTGGCGCAAAATTTGGGTGGAAAGTGGGGAATAGAGTGTATTAACACTAAATCTGCCTATAGTTTACACATTGCTAAAAAAAAAAATCAAATCAGCTTCGCGCTGTATCCCACACACAGCAGGGTAGGCAGAGGGAACCTAGTGTTAAGACACTCCGTTCCCCACTTTTAACTTTTTTTAAAAGGCTTAACTGTGTCCAGCTTTTTATGTAAATGTAAATTTAATTGTGTCAAAATTATAAGTAAAAATAATTCAATCAACAGTAGGCAGCTAGTATCTAAGTATAGAAGTATCAATAATTTCACTTATTACTTTCTTTACTTTGAAGTAATTAAAATATTATTTTCATGTAATTGAGTTTTTTCTTAAACTGAATCTTGCACTAGTTTCTCTCTCTATTCTCTACTATATGAAAAAAACGTGAATTAAAAGTAAAATGCCTATATTTAATATATATTAACTTAAAATAACTTTATCATACGTGTTGACTCACTTATATCTTTTTTTTTCAGCTTCACGCTGTATTATGCATATAACAGGATAGCCAGAGAGTAAAACACTCTGTTCCCCACTTTCAAATTTCAATTTTTGATGCATTGTGTTAAGCGTGGCGGAACTTAACTCCGCAACTTAAATCAATAACTTGCTTTTATATAAATTCACTAATTGCAAAAATATTAGCAAGTTAATTTTATAATCGTATCAATTGCTTCTACAAACATATTAAAAGGGGCTCGACTATATAATAAAATATATGATAAGAGTACCCATTTCTTTATATCGGAGGATATTCTCAAATAAACTAAATTTGAAAATAAACCAAATATGATTGATTGCTTTGTTATTTGTATAACTATATTAACTATAAACTATGTTAAACTTTAATAACTAAATGTCTTGATTATACCCACATTTAATGTGTCCCATAACCCATTGTCCTCTTTATCCGACTGCGAACCATAAAGGTGAGTAATGTGTTTATTAGTCTATGTATCTAACCTGTATGTTTATTTGTTTCTATGTCGCGTTGTAGTGTCTAAACGAATTGACCAATTTTGATGATTCTTATGCGAATAGATTCCTCTCAACAGCAGTGTTGAGAGGAATCTATTCGCATAAGAATCATCAAAATGACGACGACTGCAGAGTCGTCACTAAAGACATAGCGACAACCAGATGCCATATTGCCAAAATAAAAAAAAAGTGGTACCGTGTCAAACGGGGTATTATTAGATAGCTATTCAATAATAATTGTTGGATTACTTTTACAGTTTAGGATATTGTAAAACTTTTTAAATTTGTTTAACAGCCATTCTTTTCTTGCTAATTTGAATACTTAAAACAGTTATACTTTAGTATTACCTTAGTCTGTGTGCCCTTATTACTCGGGGATTGTAGCAGTGATGGCCTACCGTTAGTGGACTATGAAAGCGGGTACAAAACCCCACAATATTAAATCTCTCAAAGAAATAATAAAATTGCGATTTTTTCTCCCATAATCCTAATAAAGAAATATTTTAAAAAAATCAGCTTCACGCTGTATCCCGCACTCAGCAGGGTAGGCAGAGGGAACCTAGTGCACACACACCGTTCCCCACTTTCTGCCGAATTCTGGAGGCATTGCGTGTTGAGTGGCAGAACTCAACGCCGCACTTAGCCTCGACACCAGTGCGAAGAAATGGAAATATAAATTGAAGTAAATATTTCATCTCCTCGCGTGGGGATCGAACCCACAACCAGTCGATTTTTCAGTCACACTTTGTGCCACTGCGCCACGACTGACCTCTATAAAGCTAATAAATAGCTCCTATAAAGTTAATAAATCAAAACTTTACTTATATACTTAAACAGAAACTGTACTGTAGAAAATATTACTTATTTAAATTATTTTAAAGTTTACTTTTACAATAAAAAAATAAGAGATGAAATTATTGATGAATATATTTACTATTTAAAATTCGTTATTTTTGGAGTCGGTGCCAACATGGATATTTTTTTAGCTTTGGGGCCGTTCAAGTATTACGTAAGCAGTTTTTTCGCAATTATAGACCCCCCCCCCCCTCCCCTATGTCATCAAAAATAAGCAATCCTCTTACCCCCTCCCCCAATGCTTACGTAAATATTGGCATATACATTTTTTTTAAGGTATTTTTTTATTGATATTTTATTTGTATCTACATATATAAAAGGACATGTTCCCACTGACTGAGGTAAGGCGCACGCACAGCCGTAATCCTAAAGGGTTAAAAAAATTTGAGTAAAAAAAATTTTTACCCTAAAGGGACGAAATAGAGGTTGAAAGTTTGTATGGGATTTTTTAAAAATCATTTTTATAAACGTTTAAATTCACACTCTTAAAAATATTTCATTGAACACGTGTTCCGTGGTTTATTTTAATTCACCCCCTAAGGGTGCAAATAAGGAGTTGAAAGTTTGTATGGAAAAATCCTTAAATCGCAATCGCCATAGATTTTTATAAAATTTTAAATTTAGACTCTTGACAATGTGCCATTGCCGCTAAGTAGATATAATAAACTTATATATTATATTACAAAACTAATATTTATATCGTCTACCATACATGTCTACCAAATATAGCCATAATATATATGAAAAAATAAATAACTTCTGCTTACGTAATTACTAGCTAGACCCCCCACCCCCTATGTCATCAAAAATAAGCAAACCTAAGACCCCCCCGCCCCCCTGCAGTGCTTACGTAATACTTGAACGGCCCCTTTTGTTTTTTTGGCTTTATGCTGTCGAGTTTTTGCTTATATTTTTTTCCCCACACATAATGGCCCTGGTATTGGAAATTAATAACACAGTTTTTTTGTTTTTTTTTTCTATTTTATTCCATTTATTAATAAATAACCACATTTAACACAAGGTAACCAGATTCTGGCATCACAACAATTAATCAATTATTTATATGTACACATTGAACTTAACAAGGACCTCAATCAATAAATTTGACAACAAATCCTATTCTAGGAGATGAAATTCATATAATATTGACATTTTTACGTATACATTTAATCAAATTTTTAACTTTAACACTTTTTCAGATATTAATTTAAGTATTGTCAAAAAGTTATTCAGGTTATTGATTTACTAAAAGTTTAATATTAACAAATTAATCACGTACAGAGAATCAATTTGTATCAAAAAATCTGTAAATATTTACAGATTGCTTGTATAAATCAGGACTCTGAAGTCACGACCAGCGCCGCCTTTGAAGTACTCGTATTTGAGTACTTGTACAAAGAATATTTATTTGGCGTAAGCTCATACTCATACATAATACGATGTCTATTTATAATAAATACTAAATAATAAAATATATTAAAATATTTTTAATATTATTATTATTATAAATTTACAATAACATAATTATATATTTTTACATAATAGTATTAATAATATTATTTGCTATAAATATTTACAAAAAATACCATTCTGTATGATAAAAGAAAATTGAAATTTTTGCACAGTAACAGTTATATGTTACGTAGGAATCTTTCCCAAAAAGGTAAAATCTATACATTTAAAAATTATATATGGATATATTTATAACTTCACATATTCAAGACGACAATTACTTCAATTATTTTTAACTGATTAATTATTTATTTATTTCATATTTTTTCAACAAAATAAACAATTAAGCAGGAATAACAATTTTGTAAGTAATAACGTACAAAATCGAGGCTACTTGGTATACATTTAAAAACGAGTAAGTACATATTATATTATACCCTGTCATATAAAATCATAAATCAAGTGACGAACTAGCACCATCGTGGCGCAAATGTTTTGCGACAGTGTGTTGGTTGTGGATTTGACTATTATGAGAAAAAACTTATAGATTGAATAGTAAAATATGAGCTTTTTTCTCAATTCCTTGTTAAGGAGTAGCCTCGCCACTCAATACTCTATGTCCCTAATTGGGAGGTAAATGTCGAAATATGTCACGGTTTTCTCCTCTTAAAATCTCACCGAGATGAAATGCGAGAAGGTAATAAATGGTATTATTACACTAAAATTCAGAAAATGTATTTATAATAAATTTTTGGAATTATCCATTAATAAAAATCTAACTTATTATAATTTTCAAATAATACCTATAACAATTATTTCGCATTTATTCGCATTTCCATCAATTCAAATTTGACAGAAACAAAACAGCATTATGAAACTTTTGAGAACAATTGTTAATTAACTCTTAAATCTTTTCTTTTCAACCATCATCATCATCAACCATTTTCTTAAAAATATAAGTTTCATCCGTTATTTTCACATATATTTACATTGAAATTAGCTTGTAACTTATGAGAACAAGTATTATCATAAGATATAACAGATGCTTTCATTGTTCTTTTACATTTGTCACAAATTTTCCACGTTCGCGATGAACTTGTTTCCTCGTATCTCCTGTTATCAGTCGTCTTATCAGTCTCTCTTTGAACCGCATTACCTGTACAAACATTATTAAAATAATTAAGGGCTTATTTAAAAATAAATTAGCCTAACAAGTTTTTATACTAACAATAATCTCCCTTCGAGCTACTTAGGCACGTATTTACAAAACCCTTTCAACTCTTGTGTCACAGAATCAGAAAAACAATTTATATATTTAAATGATTGAGATCTATTAAACATTTGATGAGAGATCAGAGAGATGTATTCTTAAAGTAATGTTATTTAAGATTTACTATATCCAACTACTGAATTAAATCAAGAAACAAATATACTTTCAATAATAAGTTTATATTTAACACTAACGCAAACACACAAAAACATCCTATAATAAACAGTAAACAGATCAGCTGTTTTAGTTTTTAGAACCCATCTAACCAATCTATAGATTGGCACAATGTAAACAAACGCCCAATATTAATAATCTATCTCCTACGTCAATCTTCGATTGTTCCATATATCTATCCTATCTCTAGATTGGATAGATATTTGAAACAATCGAAGATTGACGTAGCAGATAGATTATTAATCCTATCTCTAGATTGGATAGATATATGAAACAATCGAAGATTGACGTAGGAGATAGATTATTAATATTGGGCGAAAGTCCCATCAAAAACCTAAATGTGTAATGAAAGCCAAGCTATATGTTAAGTAATGCATCGTTCTCGACTTGACCGACAAAAAAAATGAGATTTATATGAGTGCCGAGTTTTGTGTTCGCTCGGGATAAAATTTAAGCTCTAAATTTTTTACGTATATGCTTTGTTATATTTGCAAGTTAGTGTACTTCCAGCTTGTAAATAATCTGCATAATTTAAGTAAAAAAAAAATTTTAAAAGTACAAATAAATGTTTTTTTTTTCACGCTGTATCCCGCACACACCTGTGTAGGCCGAGGGAACCTAGTGTTAAGACACTCCGTTGCCCATTATCAAAATAATTGCAATTTGCAATTAACTCCTTCTTTATATCATACAAAATAATGATAATTCAGTTACAATAATTCAATTCAATTTCGATTTTTAAGTATAGAACATTGATAGGAAAAGAATGAAATCAAGGGGATTATTTCAAGTGTAATCTTAGGCCGGTAGTGCCTCTCTACCGTTTGTTCCGCGCTCTTGCTTATACCCTCGACTCAGGCGGAACGTGACAATGAGTCATGCTTTTTCGTGTATACAGCCAGTGTTCATATATTTGTAAATATAAGACATTATCACGCCAAAAAAAAACAATTTAGTGTAATAAAATTACCTGATGGTAACACACTCGGTGTGAATTGTCGTGTAATAGGAACGGTTGTGTATGAACATCGTGGCTTCAGTTCACCGTTATTTTCGCGGCAAAACCATTGGGCTATTGTATTCTACAAATAAAAAAATATTGAAAGTATTAAAAAAATATTGCCTGTCTGCTATGGTTCAAGATTAGATACAACCTTAAGTTTTTTGGTGTACTTATCGTGTTTTTTTATTGGAGCCAAGATTAAATAAAGAAGAACATAAGAATACGCATACAGCAGGGTAGGCAGAGGGAACCTAGTGCTAAGACACTCCGTTCCTCACTTTCCGCTGAATTTTTCGAATCATTCCGTGCTGAGTGGCGGAACTCAACGCCGGGCTTTTGGGCCTTGTTGCCATAGCGACTAAATGAAAATATTAACAACATAATAATAATATATTATATAAACCTACAAAATGGATTAAACTGAACAACATTTTGGACTATATAATAAAAATTAATTTATTAATTATAAATGTTACCTTAAAAGCATCTCTGAATTTGTACGACATGATATGATAAAACACTGGATTAATGCATGTGGACATGTAGTACAAGACTCCCGACGTGTACGTGATGAAGGAGTAGACAGACAGGAGCGTCGGCGACTTTGCAATATTGTTCTCCATTGTCCCATAGATAGCCACGAGGCGCTGGGCGTGAAAGGGGGCCCAGCAAATAAAGAATGCCACTACAACTGCAACTATAAAATAATTAAAAAATTATTCGGCAGCCCACCTTTTCTTTTTTTAAACTCTAAAGTAATTCACAGAGTTCATATACTTCTCAAGAATTTATTTTTTGAAAAATTTTTATACGCTTATTACAACTTATTTATTACGATGTAGCTTGATGAGAACGTATGGCTTAGTGGTCAGAGCGCCTGGTCGATTTCCAGTAGGCGCGGGTTCGAGTTCCGCTACGTTCCAATTTTTATACGTTTTCCAAATAAGTATAAACTATACTTACTTAACATTTTGATCACTCTTTTTGTTGATTGACCGCTGTTTTTCCTCTGTATTTTCAGTACTGTTCGTGATTTTTTGTTGATCTCCTCACTCTCTTGTTTTTGTTTCAATGAGTTAGATTTGTTCAATCGTAGTCCTATCAGAGAATACAACCCAGTTATTACAATCATTGGGACTAAGAAGAAAAAGAAACTAGATATTTCAAAGGAATGTTCGATGATAACTCTAGTCTGCAAGCACACCGTCACACCTTTATGTACTTTTATACCGAATTGGAGAGCCTGGGGTAACGCTAGACCAAACGACGCTATCCATAAAATAATCACATGTTTTATAGCTCTCGATAGTTTTGACATTTTATGTGAAACAAAAGGATGACATATTGCCAAATATCTTTCAACAGTGAATAGAGTGATTGTTAAAACACTCGCGTTTGTAGAAGTTTCCGCAGCCAAGCCGCGTAGGACGCAAAATACAGGTCCGAAAATATACGGCCATTTCGACCATATTGAATACATTTCTTGGGGCATTCCACTCACTAAAAGAAGAAGATCTGAGATGGCTAAACTAAACAAATAGTAGTTTGTAGCTGTGTGCATGTTTTTGTTACGAATAATGACTAAACATGTGCAAAAGTTACCAAAAACACCTGTCACAAAAATAAGGGTGTATATAATTGTAATAGGGATAACTATATAGAGGGAATCGCGTTGTGGACCAAACACGAGGGTGGGGTCTACAATTTTTGACAGATTTAAATCTGTGTTATCTGTTCCATTGAGTATAGCCATATTTACTTAAGTAAAGTAAATTTTATATAATGTTATTTAAAATTTGTATATAGAGTACAAAGCTTAATTTTCATCAATTGAGTACCGCCAACCTGAAACAAATATAAAAAATATATAATTATCTCCATCTCCTCTTACATAATTCTGTATGACCTAATGGATAGAGAAGTCGTGTATTAAACGTGTACAGCAACGTCTGCTTACAATTAGGTTTAAAGAAACTTTATTCTCGACTAAGGCACATTTTCACTTATGCAATAACACAATTCAACTTAATGTCTATTTTAATCTAAATAATGCTTCGTAGTTGCTTAACATAATATAAATCAAACCAAAATCAGCTTCACGCTGTATCCCGCGCACAGCAGGGTAGACAGAGAGATCAGGCAATAGTAATAATGTACATTAGTAGGTACAACTTAAAAAACTGTTAGTTACTATATATAATATTAACACATCAAATATAAGTGGCTAAACTGTAAAAGAAAAAAAACAAATATTCAATATATTACATCGAACATTGGTGCGTCGTAGAAGAATTGTTTTTTTTCTGTTGGATTTTTTTTATTAATTTCTAATAATAAAGTAAAGTAATAATAAAATAAAGTTATTAATATTATGTTATACTGCTACACCTATAGGTACGGTACTATTAATATTATAAAACTGTAAAGTTTCTGTGGTTGTATGCAATAATCCTAGAAAGTACTGATTCAAATTGAAAAAATATATTTGTATTCAATATTCCATTTATCTAAGTAGCCTGTAAGCCTGTAGGCTGTAATCCAAACAATCAACATGTTTTATAACATGTTGTTGTTTGTTTGGATTTCTTCGTATCTGCGGTCAGAGCTAACTTTGCCAATTATGTTTAATACACAACTATCGGTTATTTACATTTAACCACACGGGCGAGGTTCAGGAGAGGGAACCTGGGAACCTAGTGTTAAGATATTCCGTTCTCATTAAGACACCTCCGATTTCTACTTTCCGTCGTATTCTGGAGGCATTGCCCGTTGACTCGTTACCAGAGCGAGTAAAATGAACGTGGAATATCACATCTTATTACCTCGAATGGGAATCGAACCCATAACCCGTCGCATTTACAGTCAGACTCTTAAACCGCCATCGCCTGGCCTCAAAAGGTAAAATCTAGTTTATAATAAGTGTAATACAATTTATCTTTCCTTTTTCTTGTGTGCTTAACAAGTAATTTTCTGCCTGGTAAACAATTTAAATTTTAATCAAATTTTATTTCTTTTACTTTTTTCCACTAAGTAACAGTGCTTATGAACTCGTTTAATAAAACAATAAAATTATAGAGAGAATTTTAACAAGATAAACAAAGAATCTTTAATAATATTGTTTCTATCAGTTTTAGTACTTTCAATTTCTGTGTCAATAAATAGAATACCTACGTGTAAGTTTCATTAGATTTTCATAATAATCAAATCTCATAAATATTTAGTATACGATTGAACTCAGGTACTGTTTACCATTAGGAAAATTACATTATAAATACTGATAAAATGGTAAGCAACAGCTTATTTTCGTATTAGTATTAATTTATTAAACTACTAGATTTGGCGGCTTCATTTTTGTGAAAAAACATATTACTAGATATTACTAAATAATTTGTAGTACATGGAAGATATGTACGAAATGTTTTTTATTAAATAAATAAATCAGCCATAGGTTATTAGTTTTTATTTAAATAAATAAATCAACTATACGTTTTCGTATATCCGTCTGTCAAGACCATTTTATTTGAGATCGCGTTGAGGTATCAAGGTGAAATCAATGACAGAAATTCAGGTTTATAGTACCATGGAGCACAGAAATTTAGGTTCTAATTCAACTCAGTCAAAAGGTATGAGCATATATGTTTTTTTTACATTTATAGTTCATTTCATAAAATATAAGTGTATATGCCCGCAGATTTTATTTGCTGCATCATCAAAACCTATTAAGTATTTTCCAATCACAATACTGAAATTGATACCCTAGATGGGAGAGTCCGACTCGCACTTGGCCGGTTTTTTCTTACGCTTAAATAAACATTTGTATATATCAAACGGGGGCGGCTAGTTAATATAAAAAAATACAAGTGTTAGGTATACCATCCCCACTCGAGGAAATCAAATATTTATTTAAATTAGCGAAACTGAGTTCCGCCAACTCAACTCAACACGCTATACCTCCAGAATTCTGCGAAAAGTGGTAAACGGTGTCTTAACAATAGGTTCCTTCTGAAACTGATACTAAATATCCACATCTACAATTCTTTGGAGCACAGAAAAAAAATAAACTCCTAAGTCAATGCAATCAAAAGATGCAAGCATTTATGCTTAGAAAACTCGAGTAGACAATATAAATATACTCGTATCGGAAGTACTGTCGGAAGTACTCTCTTACTTCCCGTGGATCTACAATTTTGTCACCAAGTGAGAACTCAAAGTACAAACAAAGGAAATAATCGGATAAACGGAAATTTGTTTATATATCAAGACACATTACACACTTATATTCGTAATTCAATTCATATAAAACAAGTGCATACAATCCGACTCGCACTTGACCTGTTTTTCTTGTTCTTTATGTCACCCGTATGTCTGCCACTAAAACTAATTTTGTAAATAAAGTGCTATTTCATTATTTTTTAATTAACATATTAAATAATAAAAAATCGCCTCAACACCGGATCCTCAAACCGGTTCTACTATGTACTTACCTAAGGAAAATCTAAGTCCATGCGCGTTTATTAGCCTTCTATTTTGTAATTATTGTGGTCAATATAATAAAAACAATATTGTTAGCGACCTCCAGAGACATACTACAAGTGTAATTACGTTGAATTAATTATTAATATTTATTAACTCTACACGGAAATTAAACAAATTACCTTTGCATATGTATTCCACATAAAATGTATAGGATATGTGTAAAGAAAATTATGCTATATATTATTATAAAAATAAATCAATCAGCGTCAAGCTGTATCCCGCACACTACAGGACAGGCAGAGGGAACCAAGTGTTAAGACGCTGGGTTTCCCACTTTCCCAATTATTGGTGGCGGAAATCAACGCCGGGGTTTTGCCTTAGTACTACAACAAAGAAATAAAGAAATTTCGTAAATAATAATTCATTCCATGGAGGGGAAAAGGAAGATACAACCGTCGCATTGAAGTTATACTTTATTAAAAACTTCCTTGGAATCTTTCGTCTATTTAAAGCCCAGATATAACTAAGTTTTGGGTTTTACACCCATTTCAAATAGCAACATCTTACTTACTCATTATATATTTAGATAAAAAAATACAGAAATTTTATTGTAGATACAAATTGAATGGGATTTGAACACCAATCAACGTGTTCACTTAGGTACATCCTCTTCTCGTAGGTTAAAACAACGTTACCGACCAATGTACGCTTAAATCTTTCAAATCACTGGTCAGATTTTGATACAGCTTTCACTAAGAGAAAAAATGATCCAAGAAGGTAAGGTAAAATTATTCCTGTGCAATTACCGAACGAAACGGGTTTACGCGAACGGTATATTAGCAATATTGGTTGTTTTAGAAAATCTAGAAATTTCTTCATAAAATTTATATTAGTAAACAAATGCTATTGAAAGGCTTAATCGTATTCAGGTAGGCACTTTTATTCGTTTCGTATTCAATAATATAACACGTAAACACACAACAACACGTAAATTAAAAATAAATCAATTAGTTCAAATATAGCATCTCGATAAAATTAGATATGCTAGCTGAAATTTTCCAGGACTCCTTGGAAATATTTAATTAGTAGAATAATGGATCTCGACTACTAATACTTATAGGTCGAGATCCCAATGCTTAAATCTGTAGGTATCTGTTTTTTAATGAAACTTATATTTAAGAATGATACATGATAGTAGAATAGATTACATTAGGGTTACCTGGAAGATTACTACCGCAATAATCTTTACTTAAATTTATGGTAATGCGTTTTTTGGGGAAAATTGCACTCATATGTTTTTTATATGAATCTCACATCATTTGAAAGAAAAACGTGAAGAAATTGGAAAAACAATGGTTGCTAGATCTCAGTCTGCCGCAAGCTCAGGGTTGCCTTGTTTAAACAGGTCACTTTTAAAGTAAATTGCCATCACTTGAAATATTTTAAAGTAAAATGCTATCTTAGGTTTTAAAGTAAAATATTATATAATGGAAGGTCAATCTTAAAATCAATGTTTATTCTAACTGTTCACCTGTTAAATGATTATTTCAATCATATTAAGTAAATCATCATTATTTTTCAAGTAAAATAATGAAATCATGATATTGAATCTTTGGTAAATCTGTTTCCTAAATACTTCTTTGATAATTTAATAATTTTAAAATGCCTAAATAACCTAATTAAATAAATGTTTACAAATATCGATCTACTAAAAGGTATTAATTACATCATGTTTCCTTTATATAATTAAGGGTGACAATTATTGCGGATATTTTTTTTGTATTAAAAGAAATATGGAAAATTACGTATTAATAAACTCTCTCTCCCTCTTCGTCCTCTGCTCGTTTGCTTTGACAACGGTTGCCGCAATCTTTTTATTCTCACACAACTTTTGTAGAATTTGCATGGGAAAGAAATATAGAGTTGTGAGTTCGATTTCCACCCAGTGGAATGAGATACTTGATATTTTCAGAGCCCAGATCTCACGCCACTGGATTTTTTTCTCTGGGGGTACCTCAAGAGCCGCGTTTATGCCAATAAACCGAGGACAATTGCCCAGCTCAAGAAAAACATTTGCGAGGAAATGTCCGCTAATCCGAGCGATGTGCCAGCGAGATTTTACGAATTTGAGGTTCAGATTCGAGGAGTGTGTACGTTTAGATGGTACACATCTCAGTGATGTTATTTTACAAAAATAAAATTCCCATGTGTTTTACTTTACTATAAATAAAGATTATCTTTCCTAAGCCTTGTAGTTTTTTTCTATGAATTTTTAAAATTCGCATAACTTAATGGCCCATCCTGTACAATACTTTTGCAAAGCTTATACCATCTGCATAGATTTTAATCTTATCAATTAGAGCATTTTTTATATTCTAGAAAATAAATAAACATATGAATATACATTTTGTCTTTGTGTATATTCTGTCAAAAGATCATATTTTAATTACAAATCGATAGCAGTTAGCACAAGATTTCAGGTAACAAGTACCAGAAAAAAGAATATACCTGCAACCACCGCTTGAACCAGAGCTAGCTGATGGGAAAAAGAATCAAATTTCTAAAATACTAGAATGTTATATAAGTCAAGTCAAGTGTCAAGTTGTATACTAATTTTATGTGTAAGTATGTTTACGTAGTTAGTTTTTGCTTATCTCTAGGGGATTGTTGTTTATGATAAGATTTTATATTAGTAAAGAGGTGTTTAACTTGTTTATATACTTTTTTTTTATTATTAATAATAGATATTAATAGTTATTATTTATTTACAAAAAATAATGATATGCCATAAGAAGCCAATGCCAAATCAATCTTAAACAATGTGGATTTCACTTAAAAAAAATTGGAGATCTATAAGGATGTCAAGTTTTATGCTTACTCGGGATTTAAATAAAGTTCATATTTCGACTTAGTCATTTTATTACCAGCAAAATAAGTATTTAAAATTATTTATATAAGTAATAGTAATAAGGTGGAAAATAAGTAATAAGGTGGAAGTACACAAACTTGCATTCTGCATCTTTGCAAAAATATTTTGATCGATTTGATTGTCGAGGACTCGACAGGTGAAATCGTGATCTTATTGGTTAGGGAATAAAATAATCTGTGAAAGGTTTGATACTTTGGCTTTGCGTAGAGACGTTTCCTCGCTGTGCGTTCTCTATCGCATTTATCATGGGGAGTGTTCTGAAGAACTGTTTGACCTGTTACCTGCCGCCGAATTTTCTAACCGCACAGTACGCCATAAGTTGAAATATCATCCACACCACCTGGATACATGGCAATCCACTACTGTGCGGTTTCGTAGGAACTTCCTT
>JAATLQ010037886.1:0-14303 GCA_013421005.1 Heliconius erato x Heliconius himera | reverse complement strand
AGGCCGGCAACGCAGCTGTAGCTCCTCTGGTGTTGCACGGGGCCGTGGGCGGCGGTAGTCACTTACCATCAGGTGACCCGAACGCTCGTTTGCTTTGTCCTTTTCCATAAAAAAAAAAAAAGTTTTTTTTACTTATCCATCAAATATATTTTTAGCTGTTTTGAATAATTATTTTTTTAGTTATTTACGGTTCGTTCGTAAAGTCTGGGATAACCGAAACTTGCAATATGAAATATATTTGACTAGATAACTTTAATAATATAAGTAAAAAAAGTTTAATTTTGTAATATAACCAAAACGTTCACTTACCCTAATTGTGGATGAATGAATATTTATTTATTTTAATGCAATCATCATCCTCCTGGTAAGAAGAACGTGTTGGTATAAATATTGCTCAGTAAAAACGACATAGCAACAGGTACGTCTCCATGAGTTTGGTTTTCACAGCCTTCGGTGTAAAAATAAAAGCATAAAATAGTAATAAAAAATATCGAGACAAATCGTAAAATTGTCAAATTCACTGCTGCAAAAGGAAAATTAATGTCGTAATAGTTTTCGCCGTTCTAAAAGAATTTGTAAAGATAAAAAATCTAGTTAAGTGCGAGTCGGACTCCACCGAGGCTTCCATACCAATTTCAGGATTGTACGTAAACGGGAAGTACAATTTAAAAAAAGAGACAAACTTAAGTTTGCATTGCATTTTATATGAAATAAACTTCAAATGTAAGTTTGTAATGATTTTTTAAATTAAATATCTATAAATTTTAACGTTTCGGATTTTTTATTTGTATAAGTTCTCATTTTGTGCCAAATTTCATAATTGTAGGTCCTTGGAAAGTACCGTATAGGTTTTGATTACGATGCGAATTTCATACGAAATGCAGCAAAATCGATGCATAAATGTTCGTATCTTTTGATTGTGTTAACTGTGAAGACTGATAACAAAATGATTCTATAAGGATTCCGTTTATGCCTTTTGAGGTACGAAACTCTAAAAATGACATTATAAATAAATAAAAATAAAAAGCCTTTTATTTCTTGCTTCTTCAATTAGTAGTTACATTTCATAGAATAAATAAACAAGTTTTACGGTTAGTGTTAGTATTATCATTATTTGAATATTGTAGTTAGTAAATTTATTGTATGCTGCTTTTTTTTTTTAAATGACATTATCCTTGTATAATACATGTCATTATGATTGAATAGGAAGCCCACTGCCCTCTTTGTTTCATATGGATCGTCAAACAATGTCGTGATTAAGGATTGTCTTCAGGCAACGTTCATTTTATGGACAATAAAGCGTAATGGCTTTTAGAATAATAGTTTACTTGAGGTCGAACCAAAGATTTTTGTGAAGAAAACGACTCATGTATATTTTAGGGACGTGTTGTCTACGAGTACCATTTTCATTTAAGTTATTTCTAAAATGTCTATAATCTTTGGTTTTCGTGATTATTATTTAATATGTTACCGATTATTAATATGTAAGTATATGGTATAAAGTACTGGAAATATGAAATGTTTTTTACAATAAATGATTTTATAAGTAATTTTATTAAGAAATATTAATAGGTTGTTATACAAATAAAGGTAGCCAACCTTATCTTATCTATAACTTGTTCATTTTAAAAATATAATTGTTATAGTTTTAATTTGGAACGCCTTTTGGTTTATGGCGAAACTGGGAAATGGTAAGAAACGAGACGAAAGCGCATTGTGTGCTGATATAAAACTAAACAAAAACAACAAATATAAATTGAAATAAACTCATAAATATCATATACAGTATTACCTCTACATAAAAAAGGTCAGTCGTGGCGCAGAGGCACGAAGTGTAAAACCGACTGGTTGTGGGTTCGATCCCCACTCGAGTAGATGAAATATTTACTTAAATTTATATTTCCATTTCTTCGCTCTGGTGTCGAGGCTAAGCGCGGCGTTGGGTTCTGCTACTCAACACGCAATGTCTCCAGAATTCAGCAGAAAGTGGGGAACGGAGGAACGGAGTGGCTTAAAACTAGGTTCCCTCTGCCTACTCTGCGGTGTGCGGGATACAGCGTGGAGCTGATTTTATTTACCTCTATATCTTACGACAATAATAAGAACATAGAAAATCTCGGCTGTATCGACGGCAATATATAAGAATAATAAGAATTTAATTAGTACAACTAGATAGCTTATGTATAATTTGGTTATCAGGAAAACATAATAACCAGTCGTTAGAGAGACAACCATCATTTCTAATAATAATAATAACGTACTTTAATGAACACCACATAACAGAGGAAAAGAAAACATCTAATTTTTAGAATTAAAACGACTTCTTCAATTTCAACCGGAACCCATAATCAGAACTTGAACAAATTTTCATAAAACTACCCTTGAAGCGTATCCTTTCCAATAAAATAAGAATCATCGAAATCGGTTGTATTAAATTTCAAATAAAAAAAGAATTATAAAAATCGGTTTACCCCGTGAAACGTTCTGAGGTAACAAACATAAAAAACATACATTCGAATTGATAACCTCCTCTTTTCACAGAGGTCGGTCAAAAAGATATATATATTTAAATAATATGTACTGCAGGTGGCCTTATTGTTATAAGCGATCTCTGCTAATCAACCTTAAGGTGTGGGAGTACTGAGAGTGTAGGAGTGTACTGGCTTTACATAAATATAATATGTTACACATAATACATACTTACATACATAGTGCATACATTACATTATACACAAACAAATGTATAAATAGGAATATATATATATATATGTATGTATAAAGAATATGAATTAAAAGTATATCGGATTGAGAAGGGATTTTTAGAAAATTTTCATAGGATTGGAGAAAATGAACGTGTGAGTTTCTATAAACTCAAACCATTGTTTTAGGTTAGGAGATTAAATAGCACGCAGTATAGAAGATGTAATATACATATAAGAACTCCTGCGAAGCCTTATTATAGGAAGCCACTTGAGCTTTTCGCGAAAATTCCTCCCGTTGACCTACAGTAATAAGGAACCCTAGACGAGTGAGTCTGACTCGAGCTTCGATGGCTTATGAAATTTCACAAGAATAGGAACTATATACTTTATTCACGGAGAGCGGAGGTACAGGAAAGGATCACCATACCATCATATGTCACCCAAATAAAAAAAAACGGCTTATCAATCAAAATTCACAGTTGTTAAACATGTCTAGTATTTTAAAATTGTTCAACAAACAAATAAATATTTTTTACTTACATTTCACAGGTTATTTACAAACGTTCATGTACATTGTATTCAAATTCAACATTGTTAATTTAGGTAACCTTAGTTCAAAGGTCTTTGAGTTGTTTTACTTCTACCAAATGCAGCAGGTAAAAAAATAATAAATTTAAGTAATAACATATTTATTTATTTATCATCATTATTATAAGCAATTTGTTCTGCACTAGGAAGAAAGAAAAGTATGCAAGTGATCTGGTCAAAAGTAAATGATCGCACCTCTGCTCCGCAAAAGGATCTTCAAATGCAGTTCACAGTTATAAGCTCTCCCAGATCCCGCCGTGATAGGAGAGATCAGAATGAAAGAAAAATCAGACTAATACCTAAAACAACTTTTTGGTAGTTTACACAGTAATAACTGATAGAGTATAGGAACACGTTGTTGCATGTTGTTTAAAATTAAGCCCTGCTAATAGTTTACCAATCCAGTCTTTACTGTACTTTTATTCCTACCTTGGAGCACAAAGCCCGGCCCGGCCTCACGGGAGTTCTAGATGACCGCGACAAACTGACACTATGGATATGATTACATCATAAAGTATGTAATGATCGGTCGAAAATCATGTTCACGTAAATCGATCTTGACACTAGTCCGGCAAGGAATGGATCACAGACTCTTTCGAACATATGGTTAGATAAGCAAAATTTTCTAGTCCACTTGCACGAATCTGTGTTAGCACATTTGTAGAGCCTAACAATCAAGACGAAAATTATTTAAATGCCCTTATTAACCAATATTAAAATTCTTAGCGTTAGCAAAACCAAGGCTTCTAATGCCACTCGTTTGGGACGCTGATATACTAGTAAAGTATTTGATAAAATCTCGCATTTGCTGCTTTATTCTTATAGACACATTCAGGTTCTTATTTTATTTATAATTCTAATGGATTATTCTAATCTTAAAAATTGTCTTATAATTTTTAAGCCCACATATATTCGAATCTATGATTATTTGATCAACATAAATCTTGATGATTAATCATGATTATTTGAGCATTAAAATAAAAACTTTTCTTTAATCCAACAATTCCTAAATCAATTAATTCCTTGTATCATACTTACAACCGACTGATCTGATCCTATTAACTTTTCTGTAATCCACAGACATTTACTAAATCTATCGTCGCTTAGGCAAGAAACAGGTTAAGCAAATCATTTATCATTAACATATACAGAAAAACTAGCTTTTTCTGTAAATGTTGCCTGCTAAAAACCTGCTCTTTCTATAACCGATGGTTTGATAACATTGCTAGTCAAACAAGTGTGGAATCGATAGTAGCTTTTGTAGGATAAAGCCATACTTACATTAAGCCGAAGCCTAAGTTTATAGTTCTGCGTGGAGGTAATCAGACTTAATAAAGAAATAAAATGAATTTGGAATCTCACTGTCTACGTTGGCGCTAGTGTCGCTGCAACAGCGCTGTAGAGGAAGTACAGTGGCACCTCGGAGGAGGAAGTGGCAACAAAAAGAGAAATGAACGCTACTCTCATTATTATATAGGCTTCGATTAAGGTAAGTATGTTTAACACACGTTTTAATTTCTGGTAAAACGTCACTATTAAACAGTACTGTACCGCTAGTCCAAGCATATATAATGAGTTACGTGTTTATGATCGCCTAGTGGCGCTAGAAAACACCAATGTGATATAGTTATGTAAATACTGAAGTATGTACTACGTAATCACTGAAATGGATAAAATGTGATCAACACTGACTGATAAGTATAAACTTTTACCGTGACATATAGGTTAGGTTTTGTATGTAGGTTCTGTACATTCTTCAGGAGTACTATAGACTATATAACATAAGCGTGTAAGTTTTAGTTAGCCTTAAACAACGAAATAATAATTAACGCCATCGAATTGCTTTAACCGCGTGCGTTGCAAAAATAGTAAAATATATGTCAGTATATTGTATGGAAGCAATTTCCTATTTTATTAGCTATTAAAAAAGTCCGTGATACCGTATATCTATCACTTATAAATAAATCGCAATAAGGCATTTTGTGACAAAAAAAAAATTGAAAATTTCAAAGTGATATTTCAACGTTTTTCGTTTTATAAAGATATAAAAATTTACGAGCGAAAGTTATTCCATCATTATGGATATTTTATGAAGATATACTTTGGCTCATATTTGGATAGCATTTAATTTCAATGTTTACTCTTTGAGAAAATGTAAATTTAAAATAATTCAAAGCTCTGTTTACGGCCGCAAGCATAGGCACGAGTCCTGCGGGGGGCACCGTTGCCGCCGATTTCTTCCTATAGCAAGCAGCCATGTAATGCTTGCACTTTCTCAAAATTATGTAATGATTAAAATGATTATATTGATATATATATATAATTTATATTGATTATCTTATGGCAAATGCAGCATAATAAAAGAATTATAAATGGTCTGCGGGCAAAGCCGCGAGTGAGTTGCTAGTACATTAAATAAATATATTTTTTGTTGCAAAACGTTTACAGCAACTGTTGAGATAATTATTCATAATTACTGTTAACTAGCCAATTTACTTATAGAAATTCTACTTATCTGCATGAAATGTAATTTGTAAGCTAGAATTTGTTATGTTTCTGCGGTTTACCATGTATGTAGTGGATTTCCAAGGTAATCTATACTTATAATAAATCTGTAGAAAAGTCATTTCTGTACATTGAAAATATTTTAAAAAAATTAGCCAGGGTGTTAAAGGATAATTAACAGAATCCATTTCCAACATTTTTGGAAATTTTGTCTGTTTGTCTGTTTATCTGCTTATGTAAACACGTGTCACGTAAAAAGTACACACTAAATTTAAGCATCTTTTATACATAAAAATTACAAGTAAATCAGAGTAACTTTAAGTGTTTATTTCATTGTAATTGCTTCACTCTATCAAAAGATATAATTATTTAAGTTTTCAAGAAGTTTATATTTGAGATAGTAGAAATCGATACAAGTAACGCTATCTATTGACAATAAATAGTAGGTACTAACGAATCTTGATAACGCAAAAAACATTCTATGGAGTTAAACACTAATTATGACGGGAGGAATATTAATCATTTTAATACTTTAGCACAACATCGTTTTCGGTTAATATAATTTTATGTTAGGTGAAATTTAACAAAAAAAACAGCATTTTTAAACTGTCCTTAATTTTAAATCTTAAATAGGTGGCGCTGTGCATAAAAAAATGTTTTTATAGTTTGGAAAGATTACCGCTACACTCTATCAAAAAATAATGTACTTAAAATTTTAAAGATATTTGTATTTGAAAAAAAAAATAGAAACATACGCAATGATATCTATTGACTACATATGATAATGAATGTTAATAACGCATAAAACATATTGTTGAGTTATTATTTGCTAAACGTTAATTACGTCGTGTAAGTGTAATCTATACTTATAATAAATTTAACATAGACATTGTAGTATTTTTCTAACAATGTTCGAATGGTTACAGTTCAATTGTAAGTCCAATAGATGGCGCTGTGCATAAAACGCCGTTTTCTGAATCACGCTGGCAAGATTCTGGACAAAAGAATGACTTTAGAAACGTCTTATTTATTTGACTGTTGATAAATTTACGTACGTTACGGTTTTAAAGTACAATTGTTCATAGTACTAACTACAAACTACAAAGTAAATTGAATTGTTGGTGAACATTACCTTCGTAACAGTCTAGCGTAATTATTTAACACAGTGATAAAGATTGACTTAATATTCAAAGAAATATTTTGAATAGGTTCTTCAGTCCGTTCGTTCGTTTATGTTATTAATATTTTTTTAAGAAACGTATAAAAAAATTAACTCTTGGGAGCAACCTCTAAAAAATTGTGTCTCAAGAAAAAAAATGCTCTGACACTGTTTATAAAAATATCCCGCAGTATTATTTCATAACTTACAAGCGACACTTACCGACATTGCACTATTGCACCTGTATGTTGCATGTATGTATGTGCCAAGGATGTTTTAGGGCACATACCTCAAAATTCTCGTAAGATAACTTTGTTGTTTGTCCGTCTGTCAAGACTATTCTGTACAAGATCGGTTAAAGGTTAGAACCTCAATGTTCAAGTCTATATTCCCTTAGAGCACAAAAAATCTATCTTCTAAATCATCGCAATCAAATGACGATGAAATATGAGGGTTTATGCTTAGTTTTTTACCGCATTTTCTATCATAACTATAACGTACTTCCCGTTGATATACAATTACGAAATTTGTTAAGAAGTTAAAACTTACGGCACGTATAAAGGAAAATTCCAAAATTATTTTTCAAAAATTGACTACTTATTGTATTTGTGCCACAGAAAAAAACCATTAAGTACAAATTTTAATCTGTACTTAATTTGATACAAAATGACAACTTAATTAGTTATTCTTTTGGTGTATCTCCATTCATGAAACTGGTACGAAACTCTCGGGGCATGAGTACGACTTGAACTTGACCGAAAATGTTGATTATTTTATAGATTATATAAAAATGCCTGTTTAACAAAACGTGATTTCTATGTATATTCTGTATACCAATTATATATATTTAACTAATAATATATGTTACTAATTTAAAAACTGTACAGGAGCTAATATAAGTTATTTTACAAAGAATATCGTGAATACTTATCCAAATGAATTAATTAATAATTAAGATTGTTTGTAATATCTATATTTCTTAAATTAATAATCATGTAATTCAAGCGGACAAAGCCGCGAGCAGGCCGCTAGTAAATAATAAATTTAAAAATCTACTAATCCATCAGCTTCCTTCCACAGGCCAGGTCCTTGTTACCAGGATAAATGAACAGAATTTGTCATTATTTCCCCCCCTTTTCATTTCTTAAATAAGGATAGAGTTATGTAATACTTATTAGTTACTACTCCAGTCCATAATAAATACAAAAATAATAATAACTCCATTTTTAGAATATTATCGTATTTTTTAAATAATTTATATTATCTTTATCAATCATACACTCATACGGATACATTTAAAACTAGTGTTATATAATCACGTATATTGTATTATTGAATATTAATATTAATGATTTTAGCACGAACAAAAAACGCATATAAAACCTGTGTTTTATATGCATTTTTTGTTCGTGCTAAATATAGTCTGTATATATAGTCTGTACTATATTAACCTATAGCTATAGACATG
The DNA here is from genome assembly GCA_013421005.1 of Heliconius erato x Heliconius himera. Lineage (NCBI taxonomy): Eukaryota > Metazoa > Arthropoda > Insecta > Lepidoptera > Nymphalidae > Heliconius > Heliconius erato x Heliconius himera. The sequence goes on along the minus strand of JAATLQ010037886.1, from coordinate 5,881 downwards.
TCATAATAAAAATATATAGATATACACATATTATTATTCTATAATAAAACAAACAATCCGATTGCAAATAAATAATACATGTCTGTGTATTTCAGAAAAAATGACCCTGTGACGAATAAGAAATATTATTTTGGCAAATCATAAAATTGCTTATATTTACTCAGATATTAAAGAGTATATTATTATCTACCTAAATATACTATTGAAATTGAAATTATACCATAAATTTAAAAAATATTCAAGTTTTCTTTCAACATATGGCGAAAAGTATTCCTTTACGTCACAGACTATGATCTACCAGAACTAACAAAAACAGGTATTAAAACCAAATCATCTCCTATTATCTAACAGATATGTTTATATTCTTTCCCAAAATAATAAAAAAGTTGCTTAATTTTATCACATTACGAAATAATTAGCGAAATAAATTCTTGTTAGTCACTTCTTGGACAATTCACAGTAGAAAAGTATTCATTGCTGATTAAACGTATTACAAAATCAAAAAAACATTCAACGTAAACAATTCTTGACAATAACAAAATATTAATAATCATAAAATAAATACTATAAAATGCTAAATAGATATTAAAAAACTAAATTTTGTGCAATTCTTTCTGTCGGACAGTGACTAATTTGAAACCTTCGTGATGAAAAGGAAAATTTAAGCAATATCCACACTGTCAGTTTGAAAGTAAAATAAAGCATATTTTTTTTACATCTTTTACCTTGTCCACTGACATCACCCTCTTCACATATGCTCTTCAGGGGGTCCTCGTGCTTTTTATGTGAAATTTTTCCAGTATCATCGATGCTGCGTTTTCGTAGATCAATCGAGGTTTTCGCCTGCCTGTCTTACCAACTGCTGCTCTTCCTTTCTCCATTTTTTTGCCATTCTGTCATCATTCGTTCTCTCGACGTGCTCGGTTTGGACACGATAATATACTAATTTGTTTGATATGCAGTTTCGGTCAACAAAACGGCTCGACACGACAGGCATGTCGAACCAAAAGATCACATTTCTCCAGCATTTACCTTTCTTTTATTCTTCTTCTGTAATATCCACGTTTTAGAACCGTATACATAATCGATATCAGAACTGTAATGTGTGGAGCTATGCTGACGTTTCGTCATCATCAACGCAGCTAAGGCTTTATCTCTCCTGTCACTGACAACATGACATAACACAGCATTGTTTAACTCTCGATTTGATGTCAAACCAAGGTGGCATGTCAGATCGTGCACCCATACAGGCTGAGTGATATTCTTAAAGAGACTTTATAGCTTGGAGCAAGAGCCCACTCACCTACCGGGATAGTATCTCACATAATTTAATTCTTACAATCCAGGAAATTGCATTATTAATCCACGAAACCACAAAAAACTTTTTACGTTACTGCCAACATTGGGTCTTTGTTGAATATTTCACTCCGCACGCGGAGTGAAAAGTTTGAATTCATATACTCTTTCAATTTTAAAGTTTAATTAGACATCTCACTACAGCCTATCAGCTCTTTCTTGCATTCTTCTCCTCAATATTTTGGCAAGCTAATGAAATGATGGTGCGTATTATGCCCTATAGCTTGCACGTTGACTGTGCCTCGCTCGTCTGGTGTCCTCAATCTGATTTCCAGCATAAATTGCACAGATACAATTACAAATCCAAGTCACGTAATATTTCGCCGTGAATATTTGACCATCTCTGCAGTAACTCCATCTGCTTTCGCTGCTTAACCACATTTCAGACTACTCTTAACTTGGTGGTATGTCAACTTCACCATCGGAAATGAAGTGGAAGTTGCATTGCCAGAAATTTAAAAATTTGTGGGCAGATTCAACCAGATTATTGCAAATTTCGATATTTACAACCAGATTTAAGTATTGGATTTTTCTCACAATATTTCACATTACGTAATGTCAGCCTCCAACGCTTTTTTATTTGTTTCGGCATCTTTACTCAGTTGATGTAATCCCAGACTCGTGGAAGATCGATGTAATGCACTCATTTCCGAAGGAAGGCGATGAGTCAGATCCAAATAACTGCAGATTCAATCACTAACACGGCTTTGCTTTCTAAAATTATGCAGAGCATATATATAAATAGCCAGCTCTTGCTGGTTATCTGGAGGATCTCCGATTAATAAATGAATATTTACTCATAAACCTTGACATACCCTATGGCTGCGCGAATTAATTTTAAATTATACAAATGATACTTTTGATCTCTCCGTAATTTCCAAGTGTTACACATGAGTTATAAATTAAAATTTTTAAACATTCCTTGTGCACTAAGCTTTACAATTCCTAATAGTCACATTTTTGTTCCGGTAATATGTCACGTAACGCACAGGAAGTGACGTTTTCATCCCAAAAAACTTTTCGAGTTAAAAATAACTAGCATTTAATTAAATTATCTTGTTTTTAGCTGTAGTAATGTAATATAGGTTAGATTTTTGTTGAATTACTACGTGATAAATAAAAAAAACGAATTAATTTGTGTTTAAAACATCGTCACTACACGGAACACTTTTTCTGTACCCCGAAGAAATAGAAACTTCCGTCACAGTTTTTGTCGAAACTAACTTTAGTATAATAATGGCGATATTACAAATACTATTACAGTGGTGCCAGGAAGACAGAAACAATACAAATTAGTAGATTTTACTTGTGTAAGTTATCAAACTCACCGTGACTACTCAGGATTTTCCGGTACTATAGTTTTCGTAGGACAAGATTAAAATATTGATATTATTTAAAATTACTGTAAATTTATCACATAAGAATTGAAAAAACACTTAAAAAAATACCTGTGAATATATTTAAACTCTTAAACATATTCAAAGTCTAATATATTAAAAGTAAGACGTGTTTGAAATCGGCAAGAGTACCGTGGGACAGTCGAAATCTTTACCTCATATTTTGCTTTCTTTTAAATATAAAAATAGTTATCCGCTTTTTATGGTACTTTTTAATTTAAGTCAACATTAAAACATTTACTTTAACCATATAAAATCTTATTTCCACATGATCCATATAATAAATAGGAAATAAAAGTGCTTAAAGTTGTGGGACAGTCTAATTTTGCTAGGGTAATTTTTTCTGAAATACACTCATGTACTACCTACTACCTAATAAAAAAAACTTAAAAAAAAACGAATCTGGTAGTTTAGAATATTCTTAGTGATACTTACTAAGTACGCCATTGAAATAGTTTTGTAGTCGATACAATATAAACAAACCTTTAAAAAACCAAATGGATTAATATTCGGGACATGGCTTTATTGAAAGTTTTGATTGGTTGTTGAATAGGTCTAATTCTGCTGCTTATTCGTTGGCAACCAAGACGAAAATAACATTAATAGATGAGATGAATACTAAATACTTATACTGAACGACTAAAAAATTAAGATGTAAATAGTAGGTAGGTTCCAATATTCTTTACTTTGATTAAAGTAACATTCTATACTGCTTAGTCTTTGTTTAATTTTGTGCATAGCTATATGTAGGTATAGATTTGATCAGTTTTTTTCTCATATATTTTAAATGTTTATATATATTTTAAATGTTTACAAAAATAAATAATAACTGACTTCAACAATACGAGACTTGACGTAATTCGCGGATTTTTTTTTCATTTTGACAACATGACATCTAGCTATCGCTGTGTAATTTATGGACAATTTGGATTTTGATATCCCTCTCTAGTGACACTCGCAAGTTTAATACGCATCGATGTTATACATATGTCAATGGAAATTGCTTATCATTCTGAACAGCTTTTGTTACAGCTGTATATTTACAAAATCAAAAAAAAACACTTCAGCTTCACGCTGCATCCCCCACACAGCAGAGTAGGCAGAGGCAACCTAGTGTTAAAACACTCCGTTCACCACTTTCCGCTGAATTCTGAAGGCATTGCGTACTGAGTGGCGGAACTCAACGCCGCGCTTTGCCTCGACACCAGACCGAAGAAATTAAAATATCAATGTAAATACAACAGTAATGTAATTATAACGAATGTATATATATATGTACGTACGTATATATATGTACTCAAAAAATATTAAAAATATAAATGCATCTTTCTGTAACACTAAATAATGTATCTAGAAGAGTAATAAACCAATAAATACAACAATTTAAAGGCAATAATTTCAATGTTAGTAATGAGTTCCACTTACAAATAATTTTCACATCAAAGTCTCATATTCTGTGTCCGAAAAGCATACGTTTAAACTTTGTTAATAAGCAACATTTGTGTTTAATAGATAGTGTAATTAGGCAGAACTTTGTATTAGAGATAATTTAGAATAATGAGTTAGTATACGTCTATACACAAATACAAATTCAAGTAAATTGGGGTGAACAGAAAATAGATGATTACGTTGTATCGGGACTTAGTGTTAAGATACAACGTTCGCATTAAAGCACTTCCGTTTAGCACTATACTAATAGACGTGTGGCGAAGTCAGTCATGGCAAAGAGGCACAAGCGTGTGACTATAAACGCGACAAGTAAATTTCGACTCGAGGAAATGAAATATTTAATACTTTCATATCTTCGCACTGGTGTCAAGGCAAAGCGCGGAATTGATTTCCGCCTCACAACACGCAATGCCTCCAGAACCGGCGGAAAGTGGAAAGTGAAGTGTTTTAACACTAGGCCCCCTCGGCCTACCCTGGTACATGCGGGATATAGCGTAAAGCTGAAAAATAAAGTGCACATTGACATAAATGTCTAATTTAATTAACAAACTACAAAATCACTTGACTTGCAAGTACAATAAATATTTTATTTTTATCTAGTATATGGTATACTTAATGCAATGTTATTAAATTTTATTGCAATATAGACACGAGCGTTAGGTCAAAATTAAAATTAGTCACCGAGGGTTCCGTACAAAAAATGGTGTTCTCGAGCTTTTTCTGGAAATTCAAGCTAATTAGCCAGATTCCTTCCATCTGATGCATCACTTAAACTGGCGACTTTAATACTTAAATTAATAAACTTAGAATTACTAAGACAATAAAAAATTGCTTTAAAATGGGGCACCCTTTTAAAGCTATTTTTTTTAAGATTTAACCACAAAAGTATAGTTTCCAATTTTTTTCGTGCTTACCGGGTGATCCCGGCCTAGAATAGGATCATCTTGGTACTGGTGGTGTCGTAAGAAGCGACTAAAGTACGTGTGGTACAGTCACGTCGCCAACAATGGTAACACGCATGGACAAACTCGACCGGATCATTACCACCCCCGGCATTTAAAACCGGCGTTAAGTAGTGGCTTTATGCCACTGCGTTTCGCATCAGATAATGCCGGGCTCCGGCGCCCTACCCACCTTGTCTACCGGCAACGCACCTGTAGCTCCTCTGGTGTCGCACGGGGTCGAGGGCGGCGGTAATCGCTTACCATCACCATCAGGTGACCCGAAAGTAGTAGGGATTGGTGCGTTCTGGCTCATTAAATTGATCGCCTTATCAATCAAAATTTTCCGCGGATTTTCTCGCGGGTCGCGGTTTTGATTAATTAATTGACCGCGGATTAAATTGATTACCCCGCGAATTAAAAACTGGAAAAAAAGCTCGACATATTTCTGAGGGAATATTTTGTGTCTTTTCATAGAGTAGTAGGGATTGGTGCGTTCTGGCTCATTAAATTGATCGCCTTATCAATCAAAATTTTCCGCGGATTTTCTCGCGGGTCGCGGTTTTGATTAATTAATTGACCGCGGATTAAATTGATTACCCCGCGAATTAAAAACTGCAAAAAAAGCTCGACAGATATTTCTGAGGGAATATTTTGTGTATTTTCATAGAGTAGTAAAAAATTATAAAATAGCAGTGTATTACAGGCAGTGTTTTTTATTTCTTAACATAAGAATAC
>JAATLQ010037885.1:0-68076 GCA_013421005.1 Heliconius erato x Heliconius himera | reverse complement strand
CTCTCACGCAATCATATTATAAAAACATTACATTTTTGGATCCACATATTAATTATTCCTTACAATAATATTTTTTTGAAACAAAAACAGACCAACACACGAACGTATGTATGTATTTTAGCATAAATTACATAAAATATAGACTTAATAATGGTATTCAGAGAGCGGCCGTAGAAATAAATTGGATTTGCACTGAATAATCTCATATGATATACGTTAGCAATAACAGTACGTGGACTGCCAACTTCTACAACTAACCGAATTATAAATTATAAATGAATACAGATATGACACAGTACCTACTGCAGTGTGGTGGAACAGTGAAGTCTCAATCAGTTTCTATAGATTCGAAGTTCGATATGACAATATTTCTATATAATATGTTTAATAAAGATGAAGCTATCGTGGCGCAGTGGCACAAGCGTGTGACGCGGCGATTGTGGGCTCGAAATCCATTCGGGGAAGTCAATGATAATTTTTAGTATTTTCACAACTGAATGAGCATGAGTGATCATGCTCATTCAGTTGTATTTCTCCTTTCTTAAAAAGGTATTATTTTTTTAAGGGTTTGACTCAAAATAATTTAATAATTTTACATGGGAAAATACTTTTTTTCACGCTGTATTACACATATTCCCTCTATATTATGCACATACATTATACCTTAGAAGGGTAGCCAGATAAAAGCTAGTGTTTGATATTTCACACGAACCGCCTATTTTTCGAGTCATAGCGTGGTAACTCGTAAAACTCAATGCCGCGCATTGTCTTGTTGTCGGAGCGGCGAAATGAAAATAGTGAGAATTGACCGGCAACTGTTGCGTTTACAGACAGTAATAGCAGTTAGTATATTATATTTTTTTTCTGCTTCACGCTATATCCACCATATAGCGGGGTAGGCAGAGAGAACCTAGTGTTAAGTACCTTGTCTCCGATCCCCATTTTCCGCTGAATTCTTGAGACATTGCGGGTTGAGTGGCGGAACTCGACGCCGCGCTTTGCCTCGACATCAGAACGAAGAAAAAGGAAATATTAAATATTTCATTCCCTTGAGTGGGAATCGAACCCAAAGCCGGTCCCGTTTAAAGTCACTCTTTGTGTCTGCCTTTGCGCCACGACTGGCCTTGACTCAAAATTAATTCTAAATATTCTATCTAGATGAATATAAAGTTTTTTTCACTAGAACCCACAAAAGAGAGAAATGAACCTACTACCATCACATTTACAGTCAGGCGTTGTACAACTACGCTAAAGAACAAAGAACTATCATCAGATTTATTTTCAATGAAGGAGTTAGTAGTCAGCAATCCCTTTTCAAGTTTCGGGACTATTATTTGTATGCTAAGAAGGATTTGGGTTATCACGTCGTCTTTGAACTTCTTATGGGAATTAAGAGTTATTGTACTCGCCTGTACCGCACACTTCTTTTTAATAAAATATCCTCAATGTTTTATGTAACAGCTTATCAAAGGAATAATCAATTTTAGTTGTTTTTTGACCCCATCGCCCTTACATGCCTTACTGTTGGTAGTGGCCGAAATTACATTGCATAAAAAAAATCTGCTTCACGCTGTATCCCGCACAGCAGGGTAGGCAGAGGGAACCTAGTGTAAGACACTCCGTTCCCCACTTTCTGTCTAATTCTGGAGGCATTCCATGTTAAGTGGCAGAACTCATTACATTGTATAAATATTGTGTAATATTAATATATTTTATTTACAAAGTGTAAAGACGAAGTGCAGCGTTCAATTTCGCCATTCAACATGCGATGTCTTGAATTTGACGAAAAGTGGGAGAAGAGTGTTTTATCCCGCAAAAAAGCGTTAAAATGTATCTGTATATTATAATAGGAATACTAAGACAGTAAATAGATTATAACAAGAAGCGGGAAGTAGTAATAGTTTGTCACGGTGTAACGCGTGTCGTAAGCGCACAATTTTCGGAAACGCCAGCTCTGGCACTCCTCCAAGGGGACGTTCCGCCGCGATACGTCCAGATTAATAGTAAGTGCTTCTGCCAAATGACTTCAAAGGTTAGATTTATGTTTTAAATATTCTTTATTCTTTTTCTATTTATATTTTTTGTAGATACAATTGTGGGTTGTGAACAGGGTCTGAGTGTGAACGCGGTGGTTGTAAGTTTGATTCGCACTCGGGGAAATATTTTTAATTCTAAATTATTTTCTTTTTCTGAGGCCAGTTGTGGCGACAGCGCCACGAAGTGTGACTGTAAAACCGACTGGTTGTGGGTTCAATCCCCACTCGAGGAGATGAAATATTTACTTAAATTTATATTTCCATTTCTTCGCTCTGGTGTCGAGGTTAAGCATTGCGTGTTGAGTTCTGCCACTCAACACGCAATGCCTCTAGAATTCGGCAGAAAGTGCCGAACGGACGGGAGTATCGTAACATATTTCCATATGTTTCCCCAGTCTATCCTGTATTACGGTAAAAAGTGTTTAGCTGCATGTCTCATATACTATAGAGGCGATTGTGGCTAGTGGTTGAACCCACATCTAACACATTTACACTCACAAATGAATTGGAAATAAAGAGTGTCACATGAGAGTTATTTCATTTAATTTCTCCGCATTACATTAGTTTTAGTAAGAGAGTACGGTGGAGAGTTCCGTTACTCAACCACGCAAGTAATATCTCAAATTCGGACTGAAAATGTAAAACTGAGTGTCATTGCACTAGTTTAGATAAAGTGTGAAGCTGAAACAAAAACCTTATATAATGCAGCACATCATTAAATTAAACTCATCTAATTTATATATCCTTTTAAAATTCTTGGTCGGAGTATAAATAAATAATAAGTTTTTCTGATTAACAATGTTTTTATAGTCACTTAAATTTTCGGAAGTGGCAAATTTAAAATACATTGCGGAATTTTATTATAGAACCCGCATACTCCGATTCATTAATGATTTATGTACTTTTTGGACGCGATAACTTGGCGTTAAAAGTTTATCTTTATTTCTTATTCCAAAACAAATACGAAATTAGATATAAACAATATAGCTCGAATTACCTCGAAAGGAAAGCCCGGAGTTCTTATGAGACCACGTTGTTGCCTCGAGATTGCGTGCAGGTAGTAGATTTTGAGGTCTACGGTCCAAGCTTCCCCCCAATCAAAAGTATTATGCATTTCTTTTGCTGCATTGTGTATGAAATTCACTAATATAGTAATACAGTAATTCTCAATCTTTTTTTTGTTGCGGCACATATTAACAATTTCAAAATTTGGCGGCACACAAGGAAAAAGATAAATATTACTTACTTACTACAACACACTGCATTAATAGTTTATGACAACAATTTTAAATATACGAAATAAACTTATATATACTACAATAATAACTAAACGCTTATTAAGGGATTAATTACAAGCTAATAATGAAAATATTTTAATGCGAAATTTGAACTTGATGTTTTTTGATAATTTAATTTATATTCTCTATTCGTAAAAATGACAATTCTACTTTCATATCGTCTTTTACATTTAACAATCTTGATCTTTTTTTAGTTTTAATGTTGGCTAATGCTGAAAATCCAAATTCACACAAATAAGATGTGGAAAATTGTAATAATATGTTTAAAGCTTTTTTGACTATCATTGGATAATCACTTATTAATTGATTCTTCCGAATGTTTTAAAATTAAATATCTTTTTAAATGATATAATTTAATAATATTAACATTATTATATATTTGCAAAATTTGGCGGCACACAAAAGTGCCGCGGCACAGTGGTTGAGAATCACTGCTCTAATACTTAAAAACAGTAAAAATAGGAAATGTCGTGTTAAGACACTCCGTTTACCATCTCAGACACCATTCCCCAATTTCTGCTGAATTCTCGTCGGGTCGGCAGAGGGAATACAAGGCGGACCAGGCAGGAAATTTCGACGTAGCTTGATGAAAACGTATGGGTTGGTGGTCAGAGCGCCTGGTCGGTTTCCAGGAGGCGCGGGTTCGAGTCCCGCTACGTTCAAATTTTTATACGTTTCCTAAATAAATATTTTTCTTTCCTAAATGTGGAATAACACTTAAAAAATGTTTATAATATTTAATTAATAGAATTGTCTTGCCAGACGATAATTATTAGTAATTATTTTTGGGTAGCGGAGATTTGTAAAAATCTCCCTACAGAGATGCTAACAACATAAATAAATTGTGACAAGTGTATAAACATTTTAACGTAGCTTGATGAGAACGTATGGCTTAGTGGTCAGAGCGCCTGATCAGTTTCCAAGAGACGCGGGTTCGAGTCCCGCTACGAAAATTTATTTATATGTTTTCTAAGTCAATATTTTTTTTACTAAGTGTGGAATAACACTTTAAAAATGTTAAAAATATTCTCTAACAGTTTAATTCAGTAATCATAACTGTCAATAATATATATCAAATAATATAATAATGAGAAGAATTATATAATAAGATATACCATTTTTGAATATGGCCGTTTTTTTATTACATTTTGTAATATATATATTACCAAATATTACGTTTTTAACAAAAAAAAAAAATTCTCATCATAATCATAATAAAGAACCTCACACAAAAAATATAACATTATTTTCATAATTTTATAATGACTATAACTTTTTTATACGATCTTTATTTACACGACCTAGTCTAGTGCAGTAAACAGAACAATCGGTTAACGTTTAACTGCTATCTCAACGCCACCGTTTTGTCCAAATCGTAAAAAATATGAAACGATATATATGGCTGTAAAATATTTTAATGCGACGTAAAGATGAGGCTTTAGAGGCTATCTCTGAAAACAGTTTTTAGTACCGTTGAAAATACCGATACAAATAAACTGTGAATGGGTAAATTATGTTCTAGTTGGTAAGATCAATATTTGACTTGAGAAATACGTAAAAGATATTTTTTATTTTATTAAAAATCAGTAATTATATCGACTTCAAGTACCAGTCATGAAATTTCACAAACGTCTTTGGAAGCCCAAATAGGTTCTTTTTTCAACTTCACGCTGTACCCCGCCGACAGCAGAGTAGGCAGAGGGATATGAGTGTTAAGATACTCCGTTGCTCTCTTTCGAATTTTCAAAGAATTACGTGTTAAGTGGCGGATCTCAACGACGCGCTTTTCCCTTATACCAGATTGAAGAAATTAAAATATTAATAAATAATAATTCATTTCCTCGAATGGGAATCGAACATACTATTGTCGCGTTATAGTCACACGCTTGTGAAAATAAATTCGTTAATATATTAATCACTTGAAGGGCATTTTTAAAATGGGCTACGCTTAGCACTTTAATATTGCCCCTCAATTGTTTTAGCTCTACATTCGTCACTATGAAGGTGGCAGTTTAGTGTCTTATTCACTCACTTATTGGACGAATTGATTGTGGGGAAGAGTAGTGTCTCAGTAAGATTTGTCTGTACATTTAAAACGTGACACGTGTAATTAAGCATTTTCATCTTTAAATATATTGTATTTTTGTGGAGCTGAACTAAAAGGAAAACCGAATTAATAATAATATTTTTGAGGAGCTCTCAATTTGAGGATTCTAAAGACTAAGTGTTCTTCTAACTTCGAAGTTTATCACACGCAAAATTCAATTTATTTACTTGACAAAGCTTACTATAATGATATTATCTGGTAAGCGCTTGAAACTAATATGCAATGAGTAGTGCAAATTTTCGTGAATGTTGTCAAAAATCAGTTTTAATGTGTATTCCGCAGGTTAGGCAGAGGGAATCTAGTGTTAAAACACTCCGTTCTCCGCTCAAAAACTCACTCACTTGTTACCCAAAGGTAAAGGTTATATTTTGTTGCAAATGTTATGTTTTTCGCGGCTATCTTGTATGTATGTTAATATGTCCTGAACCGTTAAACTTAAGTATTCTTAGATATGTGATGTTAAAAAAAAACAAACATGGCGCTGCGCTATTCGATTCAATTCAATATGGTTATTAAATTAAACGGCTCAACACAAAGATTCAAAAGCTATATCATAATTGTCATTATCGTAATTCCAATAAAAATAATATATTTTTTATTAGTATTACGATTTTATTTTATTAAAAAATATATTATCAAAAATAAAAACCCGACTGTATAAAACTAAAAAGAAAAAAACAAGCCCAACAATTCATTACGATTAACGGTCGGGAACTATAGTTCTCAGCCCTGTAAAATTTAAATGGATCTCGACTTAATCTTTTCTATTTATAGGGCTGGCTTTTTTTTCTTTTTAGTTTTATATAGTCGGCTTTTTTATTTTTAATAATATTCTTATGACTCATTGCCAAAAATGTTATAGTTTATTTTATGATAGTTTAAAATATTTTTATTTTAAAGATACATTTTGCTTTGTGAAGATATTTTGTTACCTTATTGACAGAGTCTCTACAAAAACTACCGAATGTGGCATATTATAGTTTTTTTAAGAGGATTGAGGGTGTGTTTGTTTCGGTAGGCCCAAGGAACCCAGTGTCAAAAGGCAATATTTCCCACTTTTCGTCCATTTTTGAAAGATTGCATATTGAGTGGTGAAACTCACCGCTCCGTTTTGTCTTGTTATCAGAGTGGGAAAGTGAAAATCATTTATTTCTTCATATGGAAAACGAACACACTACCATCTCGTTCACAATCAGAATATGTACTGCACATTTTTTTATAATAACAATTTAGAATATTTATATTAAGCATATCTTATTGTATGGTATTATTAACACGACGGCTTTGAGTTTGATTTCGAGTCAGTGGAATGGAATATTTAATATTATAATTTTCTCGTTCTGGTAACGAGGCAAAGCGTGGTGTTAAATTCCGTCACTCAACATACAATGTTTCGAGAATTCGGCGGGTGGGAAATGGCGCATCCATTTTATTAATGAGAACGAAGTGTTTAACATTAGGTTCCCAGGTTCCCTCTGCCTACCCTGCTATGTGCGGAAAATAGCTCAAAGCTAAATAATCTATTTATAAATAATCTATTTTTTTGATATATAATTGATTTTATTACAATTTACAAAAATCATTATCTTTGAAGGAGGCATTGCGTGTTGAGTTCTGCCACTAAACACGCAATGCCTCCAGAATTCGACAGAAAGTGGGGAACGGAGTGTCTTAACACTAGGTTCCCTCTGCCTACCCTGCTGTGTGCGGGATACAGCGTGAAGCTAATTTTTTATTATCTTTGAATCGATTTTACTTGTCTACTACATAATAAAGTTGATTGACTTCAAATACCTAAACCCATTTTATAGAAAATATATTCGAATAAAGAAATATCTAGAACGTAGTAGTTCTCGATAGCCATCATTGTGAACGACTCGTAAAGTACTAACTCGACTTGGAAGTTTGAATAGTTCAAGTAGAACAAGTTGTATATTCGACGAATCTGTAAACGTCTGTTAAACATCGCTTTCCTGTATTATATAGGTAGAACTTTCATATTTTCTTGTTTTCTTTTGTAGTTGTTAAAAAATATTATTTATTTACTATTATGTATTTATGTAATAGTTATTTTTATTTCTTCGATTTAGTAACGAGAGCTATGTTGAGTTCCGCCATTTAACACTCAATTTCATGAAATTTCGGTGTAAAGCGAAGAACAGATTGTCTTGACATTAGATTATTTCTGTAAAAAATGGAAAAATATACTCCCTTTTACTTTCCACTGAATTCGAAATATAACTTTACCAAAAGCCGCAGTTTAACTAACTAAATTATTACGATCCCCTAAAGAGAATCAAATCCACGGCTATCACATTTACAGTAACACACTGGCCCACAGCGCAACAACAGTCTTACTCTTAGTTTATTTGTTTATTATAGCTTCACTCCGTATTCCGCAAAAGAGTAGGCAGAGAACACTTTGGGGAACCTAGTGTTAAGACACTTCCGTTCCCCATTTTCCGCCGAATTCTGAAGGCGTTGCGTGTTGAGTGGCGGACCTGAACACGGCGCTTTTCGTCACCAGTGGGAAAATGAAAATATGAAATATTTCATTTCGTCGAATGAGAATTGAACCCACAACCTGTCGCGTATTACACCGTATCTGCCTCGACTTAATATATTTTATATATTAAAAAAAATCGCATAGGAAGACAAATATTTGATCAAAAACTTCTAAAATTATACACCACAACTTGGAAGCTGTACTTTCCAAAAGCAAACACAAACAGATCTAACCTTCACTCTGAAGCATTTGACTTTACAACTAGGAACCTAGTGTAAGCATACATTGTAGTAGAAGTCGACACTTCGTCTACTACTACTGTATATCTATTCTATACTATACTGCATATTGACTAGAAACGGTTTGAATTATGCAACTGTATATACAATTGAAATTGAGGAATTAATGGAATTTAGGGTTGTAATAACCATATTTGGTAAATTTTAAGAATAAAAACGGTATTTTCCTTACGTTTACTTTACGTAAATTAATAATATTCGAAGTATAAAAATAGATTTCTCATGATTTTTCTAATTTTCTTCTAGGTAAAAAAATATTTTTACGTCCGTTTGTTAACCCAATTATACCTAAATTATAATCATTTTTAAACGTATTTAAAATAAAAAAAAAAACATAAAAAGTAAGCGTGGCTCACAAGGCTAGTCAGGGCACAAGCGTGTGACTGTAAGTGCGACAATTATGGGTTCACTTGGGGACTTCATTTCCTTGTTCTGATAACAAGGCAAAGCACGGCGTTGACTACCGCCACTCAACACGGCATGTCTTTTTTTATGGAAAACGACAAGGCAAACGATCGTTCGGGTCACCTGATGGTAAGTGACTACCCCCGCCCACGACCCTGTGCAACACCAGAGGAGCTACAGGTGCGTTGCCGGCCTTTAAGGTAGAGATAGACGCGCTTTTCAAGGTACCCATGTCATATCGACCTGGAAACACTGCCGCGGGTAGACCATTCCACAGTTCCGTGGCGCGTGGAAGGAAGTTCCTACGGAACCACACAGTAGTGGATTGGCCCTGTATTCAGGTGGTGTGGATGATATTTTAGCTTGTGACGTACTGTACGGTTAGAAAATTCAGCGGCAACACTCCCCTTGATAAATGCGGTAGAGAACGCACAGCGAGGAGACGTCTCTACGCAAAGCCAAAATGTCAAGCCAAAGCGTCTCCAGAATTCGACAGAAAATGGAGAACGAAAGTGTCTTAATGAAACGGAGTGCCCTAACACTAGATTCCCAGGTTCCGTCTACCTAATCTGCTATATACAAGATATCAGATCTAGCTATCCATATATCTATCTATCTATATTACTCACACGCTGGCGCCACAATACTCTAAAAATATAATAAATCTTAGTTACCTAAAATCCTAAATCCCAACAACCCGACTTAATGATTTGACGTTAACATAATCTAAAACGTAGACTAGTTTACACTGCCACAGTTGATATTTCATTTGCACAACCGAACTAACGGAATACATGCATTATTCATATGCATGCTTTTCAATAATTCACGCCAGTTTGAATAGTCACCTAATGCCGAAACATGAGACATGATGTGACGAAATATCGTTAGAAGCGTAAATGTCTTTGAAAATACACTAAAATATTTTTTTTATGGTAAAATTTGTTTTAAAAAAGTGAGGGTTGAACTCCGCCACTCAATACACAATGTCTCAACAGTTGGAAGGAATGTGGGGATGCGGAATATCTTAACATTAGGGTACCTCTGCCTACCTTGCTATATGCGGGATACAGTGCTAAAAACAGTCTTTTTTTTTCAGAATCACGACGTATGTCGCATTTAGCAAGGAAGGCAGAGGAAGCCTACTGTTAAGACACTCCGCTCCCCACTTTTTGCTAAATGCTGGAGGTATTACGTGTTGAGTGACGGAAATGAACCCCGCACTTTACCTCGAAACCAGAGCGAAGAAATGAAAATCTAAAATATTTTATTTCCTCGAGTGTACTTGAGTATTTTAATTGTTTGCGTGCTTTACTTTTATATAAATAGCAAAATTTGTAATAAAAAAATGAGGTGTTGAGTTTCACCGCTCCCTCTGCTTACCCTACTATATGCGGGATAAAGAGTCTTTATAAAAAAATATATTTTGCTTACTAATTATTATACTTAAGAATTTAATTGGTTTGAATAGCTTTGAAACATTATTTAAAGAATTGAATTATACAAAAAATAATTTTATTGTGTAGTTAGGGCTTTTAAATGAACGATGGATAAATGTACTTAAGTATATCTTAAGGTCATATCTATGATAGGGTAATAGGAATTTAGAATCCATTCGAAGGGACGTTTCTTTTTATTTTATTTAATAGCTTATTTTTATAATTTATATAGAACTTTAAAATTAATATACAAAATACGTCGTGGTTGTTGTAGAGTTTTATTTTCTCAATCATAACACCAAGCACTAATACGTAAAGATAGTAAGATGACTGCTGCGTTGAATACTGCTACCCAGCAGTACTATTTGTAAAACCACCAAAAGTGAAGAAAAGGACGACGTACCAAAACATTACCTTTGCTTAGAATCTTATTTTAATATTATTAAAATTAATTTTGGCTTCCATGTATCTACATTTTGATATTAACCAAGAAAATCGTATTATCTTATGAAATTAAGGCATTCATTACTTAGTAATTTTATTATTTCCTTCGGCAAATATATTGAGAAATCTGAGTATAATAAATCTCGATATTTGTATCTTTCATTCTAGGCTATGTCATATAATATTTAATAGAACTCAATCAAATATGATTAAACTTTAGTAACTGTACCAATAATATATAATTTTGACAACGGAAATGAAATCAAAATTTCATTTAAAAGACACTGGTCCTATATCTAACCTCATTTGAAGCCTTAGAGGCTTAAAACAATGAAAGTTTAAGAATTTTTAGCTTTTACTAGAGAAATACACTGCAATTTTAATATACTCGTAGATAGCCAACAAAAATATATAGCTACTTGTACCAAGAATTCGTCAATTGAATAATTCCTATCAAAGAACAGTGTATTAAGCTTAATGAAAATTGTCCTAGTTCCAATTAATCTCAGAAATATCTCATTATAATGTTCCTGAATTTCTATATTAATAGATTAATTTATTAGAACTAAAATTATAAAACAGATAGGGAAAGGTGGCACGTTTCCAAAATCGAGATATCTGATCAAGATAAATCAACATTAAGGTTTTTTTTATAATATATATTTTAAAGCCAAAAAAATGCTATTGGAGGTTGTCGGTATTGGCGATAAAAGTGAATTCAATTGTTACTCATGATTTTTTATCCGTAAATTTGTTTGCGTGATCTGTAACATGCATAATTTAGTTCTTTCATGCACCTGTGACAAAATGACATCTCATTTAATTTTATTAATTTAAGGTCAGTACAAGATCCCAGGGCCCCAGACCTACGTCATTTTAACTAAGCTGAAATTTTGAGGATTAACTTAACTTAGCTTCACGCTATATCCATAGCGGGGTAGTCAAAGAGAACGAAGCGCCTCTCTGGTAGTGATGTGGTTGTGGGTCCAAGATGAAAGGCTTGCTCACAGCGACCCCTGCCAGCCCTCATGAAGGCTGCAACGTTCCATCCGCCACGTGCACCTCGAAAGAGCGCATTGATAGGGCGTCCTCTCAAGGCAACGCGCACTAGTGCGTCCACACTGGTGGATCAGTGGCGACAAATGCGGCGTTGGGGACCGCTACCCAACACGCCATGTCCGGAACGGCGGAAGGTGCAAGACGGAGCTACAAATTTTTGAGGATTAATAGTTTAATATGAAGTTAAGATTGTATGCGATTACCAACTTGAAAGTGGGACCTTATCATAAGCATAACTCAATTATGTTAAAGTAAAAATGCTCGTATTTAATCTTTAAGAATAATTTATGTGTTTAAGAATCATGTAAAATATGTTTATTTATTATTAACATGCGTCCTAAAGGTTATTTATAATTGGGGCAAAATACGTTATACTAGCAAGCTTTAATGTAAAATACATTTATTATTTACGGACTATTTCAATGCCCTTTAAGCACCCAGACTAAGCCAATGGCTCAATCATCCTACCAGACAGAGATGTACCCTTATTTGGCGTTTACTCTAAAAGGGCCCCACTGTAGTTAGTGAGTACATATTCATACTGTCTTAACTACAATTATTAGACTAATAGTTCTCCAAATTTCAGCTTTGCTAAAATGACGTAGTCTGGGGGTCCTGGGATCTTGGGATATTAGTATTCGCTGTGCGTTTCTATCATGTTGTACACATGATAGAAACGCACAGCGAATACTCAGTGAAGAAAAAGTACCATATTAAAAGATTTTTAAAAGATTTGTGGTGTGGTGATGATCTAATAAAAAATAATCCATATAGGTTATATGGAAGACTCGATAATTATTTTCAATAAGTGAAACCTTAGTTTATATTTTGTGAACATTTTTGTTGAATTTGTTTTTTTTTATCTCGCTTATATCGGGAAATGCACATTAGATCTAGTGTCAAGACAAGCCATATTTCGATCGAATTTGAGACACTGCTTGTTAAAGTTGAGCTTTAAATACCAGAACTCGTTCTGGTATCTAAAACTGAAAATCAGTCATTTCTTTGAAATAAGGTATCGAATCGCATACACGCGCTACAAGCAATGCTGTCCTATTGCGTCATTATGTAATATCAAACATGTAAGAGTGTAATTAATTTGCTTAGCTTTAATTTGATTCCTCCTTATAGATGAAACCCTGGAAACTAGTGTTAAAATATCCCATCAAGACGCTTCCGTTTCCTGTTTTTTAATTTCTCAATCTGATGGCTAAACGCCATACTTAACCTTCTTACCAGAGCGAGGAAATGAAAATATTAAATATCTCATTCTCAAGTGGGAATCGAATCTACAGTCTGTTGCGTTTACAGTCGCACGCTTGCGCCCCTGCGCCAAGTCTGCCCTCTATCAAAATTTATTCCACGAAATTTCTATAACTCCTCCGTTCTGTATTATTTTGTCAAGCGCAGACCTTCCAGAGTCGATTAAGTTTAAGCACTAATTTGTACTTACGTTTACGCTAAAAAAATGAATAAAAAATCGTTGTTGGGACGTGTATTATTCTTTTTGTGAAATAAAAATAAAAAATAAGTTTTAAAAACAAAACACTGTTATGGTGGAGTGCCACAAGTGCTATTGATACATATTTAGAAAACGTCTGACCACTAAGCCATACGTTCTCATGAAACTACGTCGAAACTTTTATACACTCGTTACAACTTATTTATGTTGTTAGATTTTTACAAATTTCCACTACCCAAAGATAATTACTAAGAATTATCGTCTGGCAAGAGACTATACCCAATTTTTTTGTAAATAACTTTTTTTGGAGCAAAAACGCCAGAACTATTTTAAAACCTATCATGATCTATAGAACTCAGCTACATGCGAAGAGAATTCAATTTTATTTTTGATCTGTTGGATAATGGTTCTGATTGTGGCATCCGGTTGAACTCGGTTTAATTTTGCTAAAAATCATTATATATTTTATTTACCTATTTTTCCCACATATCGACTCTGCTGTAGAGTAGACTCCAGGAGCTATGATGGAGCTATGTTGTGTACTTTGGTATAATAATAATTACTATTTCGATTGTTTTAAGTAAAGTAATGTATGTTTATATAAAAATAATAAGAATCTATTTAAATTTATGTTTAATTTTGTTATTACAATGATCTTTATATAAATAAATGAAAAAAATTGCGAAAAATTTCAAAAACATAATTTTCCCCAATAAGAATCGAATCTACATCAATTCCTTTATAGTCACAGGTTGTATTACTTCACTACAACGGCCTCAACTACTACAAAATAACTATACATTATTAGAATATTTGCCTAACATTTTTCCAAATAAAGTGAATAATGTGAAAAGTATGTATAAGTATCTATAATTTATAAAAATAACATACTTATTTGATAGTAATCCGCGATGGGGTGAGACGAGGTAGAAGTTGTCACGTTATAGCTTGGTTTTTAGACGTTCCACAAATCAGTATCCATTGTTTGGTTAAGGGTAAGTTTTATTTTCGTGAAATAATATATAAAAAAATATATATTAAAAAAACCGAAAAAATATATATAACACTTTTATGGTGCTCTTTTATGGTTACAAGTGCTATAGAAAGTACGAAGCTGTAAATGTTAGGTTCTTATAGAACCTAAACTCGATTGTCTTACTAGTAACCTCTGAAGAGAGTCGCTATGCAGCTGAAATTATTTGTGTGACTTTTTTAAAATTTCTATATGAGTACATTTTTTTAGCTTCAAGCTATATCCCCCCACGAAGTCGGATGACAACCTGGCAACCACAATGAATATACATTGCTTTTGAATATAGCATATTTTTTATTCTATGAATAAGTTTATAAACTCTCTGTTTACACTTAAAGATATAGTAGAAATTTGTAATATAAATGTACTCGTATGAGACTAAAAGGTTATTTCAAACCGAAAAGCTTTTAATAAATATTATATTCTTGTACAGTTATATATTATTCATATGTCACATATATGTGCTTACATACTTTTAAATATTTATGTAACTGAGTAACGAACGACGCGGTTCGAGTACCATGTTTGACTGAATGCGGCGAATTGTTAGATAGAAACTATAGGGTAGAACGCTGAAGGTTGTTAGGGAGAGAACATGAGAACCTTAGGGAGTATAGGGGAGCACTATAAGGATTTCTCGACATTCTTAATAGATTTTACAAGAAATATAACTTAACCTAACTTCACGCTTTATCCCTAAGCGATGTAGTCAGAGAGAACGGAGCGCCAAGCGCGCTAGCTGTCATGTAAGCGGCATATGCGCCAGTACCCTCAGCTCTATTAGGCGAACTCGAGGAGTTTTGGGAGAGTGTCAGGGACGTTCTAGGTAGTGTTAGAGGGTAAAAATTAATAATATAATATCTACTTAAGTTATTATATAGAAATATTCAAATTATAACATAATATCAGGCTGTCGTGGCGTAAGGGCACAAGGGTGTGACTGGAACGCGACAGTTGTGCGTTCGATCCCCACTTCCACTTCTTCCCTCTATCACCAAAACAAAAAGCCCGGCGTTGTGTTCCAGCAATCAACACGCACTACCTTGAAAAATACAGCGGAAAATGGGGAACGGTGTGTATTAATATTAGGTTCCCAAGGAAACCCCTAGGGTAGACAATCTACTGTGTGTGGAATACAAAAAAAATACATTATATTCCAAATAGAAAATAAAACCTAAAACAATTGATTCTCTTAAAGCTAACAGATTTTAAGAAAAATATCACTCTACTTCGTCTTAACCTCTATAACATTTACGATGTCGTAAAAGGCTGCACAGCCATTAACCTAAAGGACACTTGAATCACATAAGATAACATTAATACCACACTTATTGAGCTCTATTGGATATTATTTAACTAAATTGTCCAGTTTATGGCCCAAAATACGATATAAACGGTGGCTTCGTCCAATAAAATGTCAATGTATTTATTTTTCGTTCAACAAGGAAGTTTGTTGTTTGTTGTTTCAATAAGGAAATTTGTTGTTTAGAACAATAAAAAATATATTAACTATGAGTATATTGACGATAAGTAGAGGTCCGTCGTAGCGCAGGAACACAAGGTGTGACTTTAAACGCGACAAGTTGTGGGTTCGATTCCCATTGGAAACAATGATGATATTTCCATTTACTTATTTAGAATGCTATATAAAGAATTTCCTAAGTGTGGATTAACACTTTAACAATATTTAAAAATATTTCCATTTCCTTCGCTCTGGTGTCGAGGCAAAGCGCAGGGTTGAGCCTCAACACGCAATGCCTCCAGAATTCGGCGGAAAATAGGGAACGGAGTATCTTAACACTAGGTTCCCTCTGTTTACCATGCTGTGTGCGGGGTACAGCTTCACGATAATAAAAAAATATGAGGATATAGTGACGCAGTTTAGAAGTGTAATAGTTGCTGGTTCGATACCTAATCGTGGGATTGGTAAATATAAAAAAACAAATGGAATTGGAAATAGTTAAAAAGAACCTAGAGTAAAAATCGTCTTGTAATTTCTAAGTAAGATTTTCTATTCTGTCTGCGTTTTAACCCTGAGAAATTTATGGAGCAGTTCACACCTAGGTTAGGTGTGACACTGACGTAAATCGTATTGAAATCTCTACTTAAGTTTTGTAATGTCCTATATTTTCTCTGGTGCTTAAAAATATTATACGTTTTAAAATATGTTTTTTTTAGTTTTTCCAACACACAGAAAGGAATGTTCATTTATTCAATTCACTACATTCTCCGTTCTCCATTTTGAATTGAGGACACCGCAAATACGTATCAATGTTTTACTTTAATGTAAATATAAATTAATTTTTAACAAAAGAAAAATCAACTTCTAACAAAGAACTAAAAAGTAAAAAATAATTTTACATAAATACAGTAAACCGTACTTTGATTTTGTTAAACAAAAATAATTAAAAGAAGATTGTATAATTTTGAAGTCGGTACCAAGTAAAACAAACGGGCTTAGTAGTTCGATATTGTAGTAAGGTTATTGTACTATTAAATTTATATTCAATTCTAAATGTAGATATTATTTAACGCTCGTCTTACGCCCAGTATTAATAACCTATCTCCAACGTCAATCTTAGATTGTTTCATACATCTATCCAATCTCTAGATTGGATAGATATATGAAACAATCTGAGATTGACGTTGGAGATAGGTTATTAATATTGGGCGTTAATTATCCAGGCTTATTTTATGCATAAATAAAATTGAAATGAGGCCAGTCGTGGCGCAGGGGCACAAAACAGTTGTGGGTTCAATCCCCACTCGAGGAAATGAAATTGTTATTTAAAATGTATATTTACATTTCTTCGCTCTGGTGTCGAGGCGAAGAGCGGCGTTGAGTTCCGTCACTAAACACGCAATGCCTCCAGAATTCGGCGGAAAGTAGGGGACGGAGTGTCTTAACACTAGGTTCATTTGCCTATCATGCTGTGTGCGGGATACAGCGTGAAGCTGATTTATTTGATACATTTAAATTTGAAATAAAGCCTGCTAACACTACCATAGAAACCGAGGCATCCCACGAAGACCAGGTAAATGCAAATATATTGAATTCGAATGCCTCCAGAATTCTCTAAATTTGAACGCATAGATTAGGTACATTCCTTCTTACCATCACCATATGTTAGATACCATAAGGGTAAATGCTTCACATATTTCACGTTTCAATAAACACTCAATATGGAGTAGCTCATGTTTTGTGAATCGTGAAACGTCCTTTTACATGTATAAACAGAACATTATATTATTATAGGACTAGTTTGTTGCTGGCCATTTTGTTTACGTCAATTTTATAATTCTTCTCAATCAATTTCAATATATGAATATTTTCATCGAATATTGGACCCAAACTTATAACAACAAAAAGTTTCATTCCAATAAGTTCGTAGATGTGATATGTGTAACAGATAGACAAAACGACAAACAGACAAAAAAAAATCCTTTTCGTATTTTATTTAATAGGATTTTATTTTATTTCAATGTTAAAATCCTCAAATACAAATTAAATAACAAGCATTAATAAAACATTAGTTTAAAAATATATAAACACAAAAAAACGGTAAAAGTAACGAGGCTCTACGAATGCTATAAGACGTGTTCGTCCACAGCGCTGTTTTTCATTCTATCGCTACTTCAATATTTAAAAAACATATAGAGAGAAGAAGGATGCGATAAATTACAAAGATTAGTAAAAAACAGGCCAGTCATGGCGCAGAGACACAAAGTGTGACAGTAAAATCAACTGGTTGTGGGTTCGATCCCCAAGTGAAATATTTATTTACATTTATATTTTCATTTCTTCGCTCTGGTGGCGAGGCCAAGCGCGGCGTTGAGTTCCGCCACTTAACACGCAATGCCTCCGAACTCGGCGGAAAGTGGGGAAAGAACTGTCTTAACACTAGGTTCCCTCTGCCTACCCTGCTGTAGTGCGGGATACATCCAATCTAGAGATTGGATAGATGTATGAAACAATCTAAGATTGACGTTGAGATAGGTTATTAATACTGGGCGTAACTAAATAACACAATATACAAAATAAAATAATTCGTTGAATAAATTACATTTTGTTTAAAACTAACTAGATTATTACACTCACAAACTTACAATAAGATGATTATCGGGAAAAAATATAGAAGCACTTTAACCACTCTTATCAGTACCTACCAGTGGGAATAGCTCGCACTAGTCATTGTCTGACTACATTTCCATAAACTTAATATTACTAACGTGCTTTTTAGCATTCGGGAAAAATGTCCATATGTAAGAGAATGGTTCTAGATAAAATATGGTTGTTTTATCCTTCAAAGAGATTGTGTAAGTTTTTAGGTTACGAGCTTATTATGCAATGTCTAATTTGGATGGAAACTGGAGATCGCGATCACCCAATACTAGATTATTTTATCGTACCTTATTATGATCGAACGTAAAACTTAAAAATAAGTCAAGAAATACAAAAATAAATGTCTTTTTTGGAAATCAAACCTTCAATTGCGCTAACAGCCAGATACACCCCAACTCTACTGTACTAAGATGGATTTAACCTTCATGTATATATACACGCGTTCTTTAAAAATATATCGATATTTTTTATTTTGAAATTGAGTATTTAAAAAAAATATGAATTAAAATTATTATAATAAGATAATCAAGTGTAGAGAACGGAGTATCTTAACACTAGGTTACCTCTGCATATCCTGCGGTGAGCGGAATACAGCGTGAAGCTGATAGTATAGCTTAGATAGAGTCATATTTAAGAAATTAATACCTTGTTCAATCGTTTGAAAAAATATCGTTACATAAATGAGCCTGCCTAGCCCCCGCATATGATATTAAGGATTATGAAGCTACTTATTTGAAGATATTTATATATTTTCTGAAAAAAGTTGCTTTAGTAACGGTTTCATGGATAGAAAATTATCCAATTTTTTATTTTTGTGTCAAAATCATAGAATGGTTCACACAGACAGACAGACAGACATTCAGGTATGATGAATCTACAAGCACAAGAGTTTGTCTAAACGATTTAAAAAAAGATTGAAAAATAATAAAAAAATGATGAAATTATTGAAAAATCAGAAAAAATTGTATTAAAAAAAAAGAACTTGAAGCACTATTCTTTACATCGATTACTTTAAGAAACAATATAAAGTCGTGTACACACTACAAAGTTTTGCGGGGAAGCGAGGGCGATAACGGGAAAACTTTGCGATCTATTGACTGTGTGAACACGACCGAAGAATCCTGGGAACGGTACAACTTTCAAAGTGGGATTACTCTCGGAAGCTCTATGTTAAAGCTTAATATAGTTTTGTTAATATAATGTAATTATAATTGTTATAGAAACACTATCTTTTGTTGACATCAACGCGATTGCTTTTGGTTGGAGCCAAATCGAGGGAATATTTATGCTTAAATTAATTAATATCCTCTATATGGTTAGTAAAAAGGCGGGGTTAAGATCCACTCAAGGACCCTTGATGTATCTGAAATCAAGAGAAAGTGTAGATTAGAATGTATTGATACTAGATTTTCTGTTTACTTAGTTAATAAGGCAAAGCTATAATTATTATATATTGAAATAATTTTGTTTCATACATTTTTTGAACTTATCTCAACTATATTGATTTTAAAAAATAAAAAAAAAAAGGATATATTATAGTCAAACTGTCAATGTAGTTATTATGTCAATTTTTTTTTGAGATATTATGTAACATTCCGTATGATGTAATATATTCTGATTAATAGAGGCCGTCTTGCCTTATTGGAATAGTGACGGACTGTAAACGCAATGGTTGTGGGTTCAGTCCTCATACGAAAAGCTTTAATTTCTTCGCTCTCAAAAGGCAAAGCGCAGTGTACAGTATCGATGATAATGGAGGAAAGTTACGCAAAAAGTATGAAGTCCCCCTGGAGGACATGTATAAAGAGATTGATGACAGTGGACGACGCGAAAGAGTATGCAAAGATAATAAATATAAATGCCTTACAGCCAACGTAAAACTAAGGTAGTAAGTTATTCTGTAAAATGTAAAATTCAGAACTAAAATTCGGATCTACGAATGATAAAGAAGTTGCGCCAAACTTCTTATCTTTTGCACTCACCATTGGATTTCTGCCAGAGAAATATCTCAGTGACTTGCCTAATACGGCTTCATCCTATGCAATAAAAATGCAAAAATTCTGGTGCAAATGATGCTGAATGTCTAACTACTTGCTAATATTATCACGTAGCTATGACTTATTTGCTTGGAAAATTTCTTAGTTTCTCTTCTTTTTTAGGTAATAGTACTTACCCCAAATAGTTAATTTAATCTTTTGATCGTACATATTCATATTTTAAAAGAAATAAATCTCTTTGGAAAAAGTAAATGGAAAAAGGGAGTGAAAATCTCTCTCTCTCCCTCTCAAAGCAAAGTAATCTGTAAAGTAAAAGAAAGTACCTAATTACATCACTTATTTATAAGTAAATGATCAAAACAACATTTCTTGATAAAAATTCTAATTAAATTAAATTAGCTTCACGCTGTATCCCGCACACAGCAGGGTAGGCCTCTGCCTACCCTGCTGTGTGCGGGATACTGAACCTAGTGTTAAGACACTCCGTTCCCCACTTTCTGCCGAATTCTGGAGGCATTGCGTATTGAGTGGCAGAACTCAACGCCGCACTTAACCTCGACACCAGAGCGAAGAAATGGAAATATAAATTTAAGTAAATATTTCATCTCCTCGAGTGGAGATCGAACCCACAACCAGTCGATTTTGCAGTCACACCTCGTGCCGCTGCGCCACAACCGGCCTCATAAAAATTCTAATAAATTTACAATTTTCCTTTTATTTTAAAATATTACACCCATAAAAGGCAACATGTTCCTTAATAAAAATTACAAACCGAGTCCACCAATAAATCAGTTTGCGACGTCAAAGCAAAGCTCAAGCTATCAAACTTAATAATGTTTTATAGACTTCCGCAGTCTACTTATTAAAAGGGATGTTGTGGTAAGTTATCTAATTATTGTTCTCTTGCGACTGTTGTGGTGCAGTAGAAAGTTTTTGACTTGTATAAAAAAGTCATAGATTCAAATATGGCTTAGAAGAAATATTTATGTGTATGTACCTTTATCTGAAATACAATAACTCCTAAATAGTATATGTATAATATTATAGCAATTTGAACTTATCTGGTTTTAGGCAATGGAGGACTAACTGACTTTGACTGACTTTGTTTCCCAGCCGTCAGTAGCGCTTAAAATTTTTGTTTCTATTCTTGGGCAAAGTACGAGATTAGTAGAATAAACCTGATTCTCTTGTTTTTGTATATCGTCACCTAACATTACATATTACTGTCAAGTTTCGTGAGTCAAATTTCGTGTTTTTTTGTAAATTCTTTCTTTAATTTTATTACAAAGATGCATAATAAACTCAACTCAATAAATAATTATAAAAGTAAATCATTTAAATATTTTCTTTTTATTAAATGATACTATAACTTCTTTATCAAAAATGTAAAACATGTTCGACAAAAGATAATTATCTTTATCTTATCATTCACATATGTATATTCAGATTAACTACTTTAAGTAGTTAACCTAAATACACATAAAAAATATTCTAACGTGCTCGTGTGTACTTGTAACAGGATGAGAGGAAGTGTTATTGTTATTTCTTTTATCTTTTCTTGTGTGACTGGTCAGTTGTATGAGCTTAATATTGTGCACTATAATGATTTTCATGCAAGGTATTTCATTTTTTTTTAGTTTTATTACCCAGGTTAAAGCTTTGTAGGCAACGTAGGATACCTAATGTTAATTAATACATTCCTTTTTCTATTAAGACACTCTGGTTACTATGCTCTGCTTAATTCTTGAGACTTCTCTGCTTAATTCTTAATTCTTGAGACATAGCTAATGCTACAACTAATTTACTATAATATCAAATTACTAAGCCTGTTTGATTTGTTTGGCATCGACTTCAAAATTATAAAGCTTTATTTAATTATTTTTGCTTAACAAAATCAAAGTACGTTTTAGTTTATATTAAGTCATTTTATTTTTTACTTTTTAGTTTATTGCTTGAAATTGTTTTTTTTTTGTTAAAATTAAATTTATTTTACGGTTTAAGTGATGGGTAAACCTTTAAAGGATGCTTCCCAAACGAGTAAGTAGTGGTTGCCCTATGTAAAAGTTCAATCTTAATCAGGTATTATTTTTGTGCAAAGGAACATTTGATCAAATTGGGAATCTCTCCCTTTTTTGAAGTCGGTTGAAAATGAAAAATCTTCTTTTTTTAAGTCTTTAAAAAAGTACAATTATGAGGAATCTCACTTCTGACGAAAATTAAACCGTGCTTCGCAAATTTTAACAATGATTTTCCTTGCAGCTATTTATTCTATTTATAATTATATTTTTTGCTAAAAAAAAAACAACTTTTTCAATTTCAACCGGATCTCATAATCAGAACCTAATCAAACTTTCACTAAACTATCCTTGAATTGTATCTTTTCCAATAGAAAAGAATGATCGGAATCGGTTGGCGTGATATTAAGTTATTCCTCCATTTGTCGCGCACATACCTAATGCAAAGTTAAGCCTTATGTAATTTTCTCACAGATGCCATTGTAAAAAATAAGCCAAATAAAATGGGACTACACGGGAAGCCTTAGCTTTCAAATAAAAAAAAATCATCTTAACGGTACATCCATTCAAAAGTGTTCGTGTTATAAAACTTCTACAGTGCACACGGGCACAATAATAAATTATTGATTTTCATTTTCATTGTTGAGACCAGTCGTGGCGCAGCGGCACGAAGTGTGACTGTACAACCGACTGGTTGTGGGTTCGATTCCCACTCGAGGATATGAATATATATACTTAAATTTATATTTCTTTCTTCTTCAATCTTTTAGATTATTAAAGACATATTAAAGATATATACTTAAATTTATATTTCCATTTCTTCGCTCTGGTGGCGCGGTGTTGAGTTCTGCCACTCAACACGCAATGCCTCCAGAATTCGGCAGAAAGTGGGGAACGGAGTGTCTTAACACTAGGTTTCCTTTGCCTACCCTGCTATGTGCGGGATACAGCGTGAAGCTGATTTTGATTTTTTATTTTCATTGTTCGCGCTTTTTAGATCAAGAGTTATATATAGCATGTTTTATTTTGTTCATAAAAAAATTAGAACACAAGTCCCTCCTAATTTTAGTATCACTAAAAATTTTGTCATTCTGTCTATCTATAAATCAACCCATATACTTGTAGATACTTTTAAATTGTACCACGACATCATTGATTACAATTATATAGTAGGCAAATAAAAATATGTGGCTTGATCTAATCTAGAAATCGATATATTTAATAGCGTGTAATAGTAGCTTTATCTTATTAGGGTCCTGCACCCAAAGGGTAAAACGGGACACTATTACTAAGACTCTACTGTCTGTCTGTCACCATTCTGTACCTAATGGAGTATGATAGTTAGACAGTTGAAGTTTTCACAAATGTTGTATTTCTGTTGCCGTTTTAAGAACGAATACTAAAAAAATGAGTGTTAATTTTGCGGTTTCATAGATAGGAACCATTTGTTAGCAAGTCCATCTCGCACTTGGCCGATTTTTGTTTTATAATGGGCCAATAATTCGTTGTTTATCTCCCATGTAAAATTCAGGTCTCATTAACGTGTTTAAGAATGAATGAAACGTGACAAAATCGGTCAATTGTTAAACTTTTGATAAGTGTTTTGGATATATATTAAAAAATCAAGAAAAAGGCTTGGAGGAATAATTATTGTAGAATTTTAAAAATATTTAATAAATAGCATTCTCTCTTGATAATCCTTAGTAATTATCTTTGGGTAGCGGAAATTTGCAAAATTCTCCCTACACAACATAAATAAGTTGTAACAAGCGTATAAGAGTTTCAACGTAGCTTGATAAGATCGTATCGCTAAGCGGTCAGAGCGCTTGGACGGTTTCACGTTTCCTAAAAAGAACTAATAAAATTATTTTTGTCATAGATTTGTAGAAACTAGCCTATCAGGGTCAGTATGCAATCCATCTGTATCACCCTGTATAGGAGGCTTCGCTAGACTTGCAACTCTTATTCGAGGAGCTCTAGTTAGAGAACCAGAATCTTTAGTTTTAAACGCAGGTGATACATTTCAAGGCACTATCTGGTATAATTTGTTGCGATGGAATGTTACTCAGGACTTCATGAATATGGTGCATCATGATGCCCATGTAAGTAAAAGTTTTATTTAAAATTTAGGTTTATATGTTTTTTTTTTATTTTGACTTAATTTTGCATTTAATTCCCGAAATCGGTTTGTATTTTTAACTCAGGACTAATTAAAACCTAATAATAAATGTAAACTTAAAAATAAATGTTTTAAGGCCTTAATTGTAAACTGTTAATTAGTTTTAAGTTAAAACTTGTTTTAAACATCGCAGGATATTTATTCACTTTTCTCAGATCACAACGATAAGGAACTCGTAGATCTGCGTTGAGTAAATTTAAGGTTCTGATTTTGCGGAACTAACCTAAAATAAAATGTCTGTTTAGAAAGCAGATAACACATTTAAATAATGATGATAAAATTTGAATGCATCGTGGAATACTATTAATATGGATTTCAACATGAAAACCGTAGCAACAATATATAAAATCGACAAAATTAAATAAAATATTGTGGTAATTAATAAAAATACGGATTAGGGCCCATATTTTTTCCTTTTACCTTTTAGTCATCTCAGTACTCTGTTATTTTTACAGGTTCTTGGCAATCATGAATTTGACAATGGAATTGAAGGTGTAGTTCCATATCTTCAAGAATTAAAATCTCCAGTTGTCACTGCAAATATAATCGATGATGAGGAGCCTACTATTCAGGGCTTGTATCAACCAAGTATAATAGTGACCAAAAATGGGCGGAAAATTGGCATCATTGGAGTAATAATATCTTCTACAAATGTGAGTTTTAGTAGTTTAAAATTAAATTAAATTAAATCAGCTTCACGCTGTATCCCGCACACAGCAGGGTAGGCAGAGGGAACTTAGTGTTAAGACACGCCGTTCCCCACTTTCTGTCGAATTCTGGAGGCATTGCGTGTTGAGTGGCAGAACTCAACGCCGCGCTTAACCTCGACACCAGAGCGACGAAATGGAAATATAAATTTGAGTAAATATTTCATCTCCTCGAGTGGGGATCGAACCCACAACCAGTCGGTTTTACAGTCACACTTCGTGCCACTGCGCCACAACTAGTCTTAGTAGTTTAACTTGTAAATACTATTATATATACTTATTTTACAACTATCGACAAGTAACTCCCCTTAAATATACTTAGCATGACATTTTCTTCCAATTATAAAAATAAATAAGATAATATATACACGTGTTTTTTTTTTTCAAAACTAAAAGTTCATGCAACAAAATAAACCAACTACTTCAACTTCTTAAACTGTTGAATCTACATAAATTTTTTCTATATTAAAATATTTATGAAAATTTACAGGAACTAGCATCAACAGGAAAATTGAAGTTTACTGATGAAGTAGAAACTGTCAAACAAGAAGCTGAAAAACTAAACTTACAAAACGTTGATATTATCGTCGTATTATCGCATTGTGGGCTTGATATTGATTTGTGAGATTATTTTCTTTTTGTTTTTTAACGGATCCATGGAATAAAGTTTGGTATATAATAATATATGATAGAGGCCAGTCGTGGTGCAGGGGCACAAAGTGTGACTATAAAAAACGACTGGTTGTGGGTTCGATCCCCACTCGAGGATATGGATATTTTGCTACTCAACACGCAATGCCTCCAGAATTGTTCAGAAAGTGGGGAACGGAGTGTCTTAACACTAGGTTCCCTCTGCCTACCCTGCAGTGTGCGGAATACAGGGTGAAATTGATTTGATTTAATTAAAATTTTATAAAAAGAATATTTATTGACGCTATCGTTGTGTAGTAGGACAGCGTTTGACTGAAAACATGGTATTTATGGGTTCAATCCATACATTTTTTGATTATCTACTTTTTTTAGAAAACATATAAAATTTGGACGTGGCA
Source organism: Heliconius erato x Heliconius himera (assembly GCA_013421005.1). NCBI lineage: Eukaryota > Metazoa > Arthropoda > Insecta > Lepidoptera > Nymphalidae > Heliconius > Heliconius erato x Heliconius himera. Next base: position 41,918 of record JAATLQ010037885.1, on the reverse strand, counting down.
GGATTTAAGCCCACGATTCTTGGAAATTGTCCAAGGACTCTGAACACTCTTATCGAGCTATGCGATGATTGCTACTACTTAATTATATTGCTAGCATCTCAGTATAGAGATTTTTACAAATTACATTTAAATTTAGAATAGTTTCAAATCTCCCGGTACGTTCAATTTTTTATATGTTTTTCAAACAAAATAATAACGTTAGTATGCTAATAATTTGCGGTTCAAATTCCACTATATTTTTTATATGTTTTCTAAAACAAGTATTTTTCATTTCTAAATGTGGAATAATACTTTAAAAAATCGTATTATCTTTTATCACAAGATACAAAAACCACAGATATTTTCAATCATATTTTTATCATAACCTTGTGAAATACTAATTGAAGTGAATGAATATTTTTTTCAAATACCCACAATTGAAATAGTATTTATTAAAATAACTCTATTATGTTATAATAGTTACATTTTTTAGGGAAATTGCAAAGAATGCTGGTCCGCATATAGACATCATTGTGGGAGGTCACAGCCACTCACTATTAATCAATGATGACCCTCCAGAAGGTATACCTTTTGGATCAAGAGGCCCATATCCAACTGTAGTAGAACAACAGGATCGATCTGTAAGTAATACTTGAAGCCGTATGAATATTCTATTAAGTTGTCCTATTTAGAAAGTAGAAAGAATAGACGTTAAGGGTGGGTGATTTTTTGTTTGGTATTTTTATTTTAAATAGTGCACAAAGCGTGATCTGAGTAAGGAATAGAAATCTAGTATAATTTTTGGATATTACTATCTACTAGCGCGTTACTATTTAATTTTTAAATATTTGCCTTAAAATCATGTTTTGTTTAAATATTTATATCTTATTGAAAAAAAAAATAAATTAAATTAAGTTAGCTTCACGCTGTATCCCGCACACAGCAGGGTAGGCAGAGGGAACCTAGTGTTAAGACACTCCGTTCCCCACTTTCTGCCGAATTCTGGAGGCATTGCGTGTTGAAGGGCAGAACTCAACGCCGCGCTTGACCTCGACACCAGAGCGAAGAAATGGAAATATAAATTTAAGTAAATATTTCATCTCCTCGAGTGGGAATCGAACCCAGAACCAGTCGGTTTTGCAGTCACACCTCGTGCCGCTGCGCCACGACCGGCCTCATATCTTATTGAGATATTCACAAATGGTCTTTAATGGCCTAAATAGGGTTATAATAATATCTAATGAGTAAAATATGGAAATTAGCAGGTATTCTTAAATTTATTAAAGTTTATGTATGTATATTCACAACTAAAGCCGCAAATTATGTAATTTTTGGTCACGATGGCCTCTCACTATATTTACATATCGTCATAAAATTAAAAAAAAAACATAAGGTATTCGTTTATTAAGGCAAAGCATTGTACCAATTTTTGTAACATAAATTTATTTATTTTGCCTTACAGATTAAATAAATCGTATCGACTAAATCTAAAGTAATATTCTAATCCATAGATATTGTCATAATATTATGATATTTTAAAAACTTTTTTAGGTACTCATAGTTCAAGCTGCAGCTCACACAGCATTTTTAGGCGAAATTAAATTGTATTTTAATGATCAAGGTAACTTAGTAAATTGGACGGGCGACCCACATTTTGTTGGAAACCACGTAGAACAAGGTAATTTTTACTAATTTGATAGTAGGGGAGAGGAGGGTAGCTTAGAACAGGGGCACCTTTGAAAATATGTGTTAACAGAGCTATTTTAAAAAAAATATTGGTAGATTTTTTTTGAGTAGTGGCAGCGCTAATCTGCACACGTGTCACTTGTCACCGCTGATATATGAAAGCCAGTTGTTGAGTTACGAGGAGTGTTTGATTTTGAGTAAAATTTTATGCATTTTTAAATAAACGCGTAAGGATCGCAGGGATCCAATTCAAGGTATATGGTTTTATTTTTTCCTCTTTTAGTTAGAATGTTTCATATATCATGCAATAAACTAGAGATTACTACAATTTTTAAACTTTTACTTGAAAAAAAAAAAACGTTTGGAAATTTTCAAATACCACTGAGGCAGCTTTGAACAAAATAAAGGGGGCAGTTTTGAATATTATTATATGTAAAAAAATACCGTAAAAGTGGCGCAGCGGCACGAAGTGTGACTGTAAAACCGACTGGTTGTGGGTTCGATTCCCACTCGAGGAGATGGAATATTTACTTAAATTTATATTTCCATTTCTTCACCCTGGTGTCGAGGTTAAGCGCGGCGTTGAGTTCTGCCACTCAACACGCAATGCCTCCAGAATTCGGCAGAAAGTAGGGAACGAAGTGTCTTAACACTGGGTTCCCTCTGCCTACACCTGCTGTATGCGGGATACAGCGTGAAGCTGATTTTATTTGATTTTATAATTATTTTACTTTTTTTAATATAACGCTGCATACCATACACAAACGAGTAGACCTATTGTTATAACACTACGTTCCCATTGAAACTGTTCCCGTTTCTCATTTCTTGAAACATTGTGTGTGTGTTGAGTAGGGTAACTCAACGACGTCCTTTCCCTTTTTACCAAAGCGAAGAAATGAAAATACGGCGGCCTCCAGGGTCTCTAGTAGTTTTTGATTTTATAAATTATTTACAAATATAAGAAGATGATTTGGATTGGTCGAGACTTAGTTGGTTTTAAATATACTTATTGTGTTTTTCCTCTCAATAGGATTTTAATTCACAACTGTCAAGCACATCTTTAGTAAGTTCCAAATATGTATAAATAAAATAAAAAATCCATTTTGTTCCTTATATTTTCTGAATTTTTATTATATTTCTATTTTTTTATCCTACGAAACAAAAGAAAATCGTCTTTATTTTTTTTCTATTTATAATGTTTCTTCTTTCACACTAATGCAAGAAATTTACCTGAGGGGTTGCAAATACCCGAAATTGTACGTGAATCTTTACGTTCTTCTTTATTTTCAAGGGTTAAAAGAAGAATAGAAATAATATAAGTGTTCAAAACATTGGCAACAAAATATAAACTTCTTTTTTCATTCTTTAAAATATATTTCATAATCTGATGACAGATAACTCAAAATATTATATTCCAAATTTCAGCGCCAGATGTTCTAGAGAAAATTAATCAATACTTGCCAATTATAAACGAAAGAGCCAACGAATTAGTTGGTGTCTCCAAAGTGTACTTGTCGTCGAGCTGTGCTTGCGACGAGTGTAACCTGGGAAGCTTTATTTGTGACGCCTTTATTGATTCTGTGAGTTTAAATTCTGAAAATTTACATTAATTATAATATGTTATCATAACTGGCCAGAATATAGGCCGGTCGTGGCGCAGAGAAAGAGAGAGAGAGAGAGAAGAAAGAGAGACAGAGACTCTTTAAAATTGGGCGATGCATAGAAAACATATTATATATCTTCAGCCTACATGGTAGTATGCAGGATGCAGTGTAAAGATATAAAAACACGATCAAGCATAACGTCACATAAATTATTGGTCCTTTTTTGTTCAATTTTTGTATATATATAATATATTGGAAATAAATTAATTTTTTATCACGATATTCCTTTACAAAACGAAAATGTATATGATATTTATATAAAATTCGTTCACAGACTCTCGATAGAGCCAGACCCGGCCAATGGGGCTACGCTCATTTATGTGTCATAAATCAAGGCGGTATCAGATCGAATATTGCATCAGGAAGTAAGATATATATATATTTTAATTTCATAAAATATAACCATAAAGGATGAAAAAATTTTTTTTTATTGTTAAATTAAAATTACTTTTTACTTCCCGTACTATATCATGTAAGTACTCAGAATGATTTGTGGATATATCATTCCATTTTATATTGAATTTTAATCTGATTTTACCCAACAACGAGTTTATATAAACTCAAGAAAAATCTATTTTACAAATCTGAGTAAGATTCGAATTTATGACTATGCGTAGTGAGAGATCCATTACTTTTATAATAAAAAACCTTCGTGACTCAGTAGGAAAGCGTATGAATGTATGTGGGATGGTTTGGGGTTCGATCCTCAGTCGAGGGAATGATTTACCTTTATATTACACAGTCTAGCAAAAACAACGTGGAGTTCCGCTACACATTACAGAATAGAAATGGAATAAAAACCGGGTGTAATAATTGAATGTGTTTACACTGGTTTGTTTTATACTGGCAAATAGCAGGGAAGGCAGAGAGAAAACTTCCTTGCTGTATTCCGTATAAACAGTAAAAAAGAATAACAAAAAAACGTATTTTTAGATGTCACCTTCGAGGCACTTCTCTTATCCACTCCTTTTGAAAATAGAGTAGAAGTTTTCGATTTACAAGGGCAATACATTAAAGACATGTTGGAGTACGCCGTGGCCAACGAGCCGTGGCCTGGCGCGAGAATGGTTCAAGTTTCAGGTAAAACTGCATAATGTTCATATTTTTACCTAAAATTAGTAATAATTGACGCCGTTCCGAGGATGGTTATGAGTTTGACTTCCGCTCAGGGAAATAAATTACTTTTATTTCCTGCCTCTGGTAACAAGATAAAGCACGGTGTTGAGCTCCGTCACAAAATACATAAAATCTTTAAATTTCTGCTTCGGAGCGGAGGGTCTTAGCACTAGCTTCCCTCTGCTTACTTTGTCATGAGCTAAATTATGTAAGTTGAAGTAAAATATGCATAATATTAAGTTAAGGTTATTCTTATATACCATTTGTTTGATGTAGCACTGAATCATATTTTTTTAGTTTACGTTAAATAAAAATACATAAAGCTTTTATAGTAAAAAATTTTGAATACTAATATTATAAAACTCTATGCCTTTTGTATCTAACATATAGTGTAATTTTTTTACATTTTATGCTCAAATATCAATGGATATTTTATTTGAATAATCTTAAATATATATTGGAGTCTCGTTAAAGAGACAATATTTAGATTATTGAGACAATATTTAGATTATAGTCTAGATTTTCTTAAATAAGGTTTAGATGGCAAATAAACCTTTCTTTATCAGAACGTTAGTTTTTTTTCATTTAGAAGAACCTTTTAAATAAACGAAAAGTGGAGAACAGAATCACTCTACCTATAAATGTCAAAATTGGGTTCATATTGATTTCTTTTTATCTTAGACTAAATTGATCAAAACCGATATCAATAGAAATTTCTTAGTATTATTATTTTATTTTCTTGGTTGGTTACATATTAGGCTACAAACATATGAAAAATTTGTTTTATTTCGTAATTAGGAAAAAACTTAAACGTTTATAGAACTATACTACATTAATAAAAGCCGATATTTGAGTAAAAATATACTTGACAGTGTCGTAGAACTGAGAAAGAAAAAATTGAAAAATAATAGCATTTCAAACCATTTATTTATATAAAATAAAATCTGCACCGTTAGAGATTTTTACCCGCCAACACATATTTGCTTGTAACTAATTATTTCTCGGCGCAGGATTGCGGGCAATATTCGACGGCACTCAACCCGTCGGCAACCGAGTGACCAACGCGTCTATACGTTGTATCGAATGTGACATACCCAGATACGAAACATTAGATCTTAGTAAAATATACAAAATCGTATCGCAAACTTTCATCGCTGAAGGTGGTGATGGTTTTACGGTGAGTTTGTAAGTTATTTTTGAGGTATGCTAGCTTCTGATGCTAGCTGGCTGGTCTGACTGTAAACACGACGGTTGTGAGTTTGATTCCTAATTGGGGGAATGAGGTATTTTCATTTTCTCTAGTAACAAGACAAAACGCGGCGTTGAGTTTTACCACCCAGTACGCAATGTCGCGAGAATAAGTTATTTATAGTCTTCGCAGGTTCGTAGTGATGCATCCCAATTTTATATTATGCTTGATATTTTTAGAATTTTAAATGCATTCCTATAATTAATTTAACCTCTGCGACTGACGTGGTTTAATTTTTACTATTATAATAAGGTGGTAGTCCACGAGACACTTATTTACTATATTAACTTATGTACTATATTATATTATGTATATTTATTAGATTTGGAGTATTATTTTATTATTATTATTCTTTTATTTTAAATTTATTTTAAATGACGATAATGTGTGTTTTCAAAATTAAACATACTTTATTGACTTTACATAATTTACTCTATGAATCCCTTCTTTAATATTAATGAACTAGAAAAAAATACAAATACAACTCTTTTAAATTTAATATTAGACATTTGGAAATTTGTCGAGTGTTAATCGACTAGGAAATATGAAAAATATTTATTGGTTGAATATAAAATTAGACAGTCTTAAAATTACATCTTTTTTGACAATCATCAAACGCAAATTGACTTTGGACAATCACAGAAATAATTTACTCTCTTTTTTTTCTTTGTCTTTATTGGACAAATAACTTGAACCCAACTACTTGTGTTGGCGGGAGAATATCTTTGCCTCGAACTCCCTCCCTTGAAAATCTTTTACTGTATATACAATTTTTCATAAAACTTGTTTTTATTAAATAATAACGATTTTTTAATCTATATCTTCATTAAATTTGTCATCGTGTCAACAACTTTAATGTAATATAAATAATATAATCCTGCTATATTCAGTATTTTTTGATAGAAAGGGCACCGACGAGTTATTCTCTATGGCTGCAACAAGTAATTAAACATGTCTTATCAACCTTATTTACTCTATCTTTGGTATGATTATAGTCTACAATTATAACGAGGTTTCCTGATTCATTTTTGATTTTTCAAATACGAGAAAAAAAAATATTAGCGGTTTAGCTTTTGCTTCATTTTTTTTTCACTTTTTAATATTTAGCACAGTATAAAATCGTTCTGTTCTCATATTTTTTTAATTGATTAAATCGTATACTATCAATTTATTCAGCGACTAAGTCGTTTCATAAAATAAATATTTTATCTTTTGATTAGGAAGTATTCTTACAAATAACATTAAAAAAGGAAGTTACTTCTAAAATTCTAAAACACGGTGGCTCATACTTGGTTCCATCTGCTATGCGTGAAGCTGTTTCACGCATAAGCAATTTAAGAAATCTATCCCAAATCTTTAGACGACTCTCAACTAAATAAACTAAATAATAAGATTTCTAATCAGAAAATCTAATCCTTTCTTCATCCAATCTTGTATTGTTAAAGTAAAACTAATCAAAAATAATGAGATAAGGATTCTTTATAAATAAATCGACCAAGAAAATTCGATTCTAAACTTCTAAATAGAAATCAATTGATTTCTGTAACGAGATATTCTCCTATTTATTTACTCAACCAGTCCAGTATCTAAGCATGTTTAACATTTTCTTATTCTTTGTTATTTATCTATGTGATGTCGTTTTAAAATCAACAGTTTGAACATTAATTGTAAAAAAATCAGCCTCACACTGTAGATTCGTATATAACAGAAGAAGGCAGAAGGTACTTAGAGTTAAGACACTCCGCTCTCTTTATGCCAAAGTTCCCGAGGCATTGCGTGTCTAGTGGCGGAACTCAACGCCCGGTTTCGATGCCAGAGCGCAAAAAATAATAAATAATAATTAATTCCCCCGAGTTTTGATCGAACCCACAACGGTCTCGTTGCAATTACACTCCTGCCCCCCCCCCCCCCCCCCCCCCCCCCCCCCCCCTTCCCCACGACCGCCTTTATGGTAATTTCCTTTCTTTTATAGTTTCTACGAAAAAAATCATTTTATTAGATAAGAATCAACGATTTGTAAGAAAAAGCTATTTATTGGAAAGCCCTATTGTATATATAGCCCTATTCCTCGAGTGGGAATCGAATCAACAACCTATCATGTTTACAGTAACACTTTGTGCTCCTGCGCCACGACTAGTCACGATGGGCCTGTAGGTATTGATGAGAGATTTATTGTTTTAATAATATTAAAAGATGATTAACAAGGTGGTGCAATAAGAGTATTTTATTTATACATTAGCTAGAGGAGGGGGGGGGGGCAGGAGTGTAATTGCAACGAGACAGGAGATTGCCGTTGTGGGTTCGATCAAAACTCGGGGGAATTAATTATTATTTATTATTTTTTGCGAGGGCGGAGTATCTTACTAGGATCCCTTTGTCTATCCTGCTATATGCGGGATACAGCGTGAAGCTGAAAAAAAAACTTACAATATAAAATAATTATTATTGTAAGACATCACTAGACGAATAATATTATGATTGAAGTATTCCAATGAGCTGTGCTATTAGCATAATATTGTATCCATAATTTAATCGATATTGCTTGGATGTTGACTTATCAAAATGAAAATAGGGTAAAAAAATTTTTCTTATCTATGAACTGACGCTAAAACCTATTTGTATTGTATTCTTTTTATTTCCGCCTGCAAAAGAAAGAATATATGAAATGTTTTTTTTTTTCATTGTTTTATGTAGTGGGTTTTTTTTTATTATCCTAACGTCAATAAAGCTATAGTAGTAAGACTTCCGAGAGACCGCGTCTAAATCTCAACCTGATGAAGATTGTAGGTAGATAGGTACGATTCCCGTTTGAGGGAATCAATCTGTTAAGACACCGCTATTTTTCTATTGAGCGGTGTTAAGTTTATCGATTTTAGACGGAAGGCGTAGAAAGATAAACGTTCAAAGTTTTTATTGTTAACAACTGACAAAACCGAAAATATATTTTTATGATTTTTATTATAAACCTTAATATAATCTTCAGCCATTTCTAAATTTAACGAGTATAAAAAAACAGTAATTTATATACAAAAATTAACAACACATTAATGAAAAAAAAAATTAAAAACACGTAACCTTTATCTCCAAATTAACACTACATTCGAAAAGAAAAGTTTGATGTTTGTCATAAAATGAATTTATAATTGTCTATTTATATTTTCTATTGTGTAGATTTCTTTTCCTTTTTTTTGTCTATAATTTTAAAAAGTTTATTTTTGTACTATTTGCCACACATAATTTAATTGAAATAAATTACCTTAATAAAAAAACCTGAATTACATACTATATCCTAGCCAAATGCTTGCCAAATTCCCGATTTTGGTCATGCGCGTCTCTTATGACAACAGTAATAATAACCTATTTTAAACGTCCTGTTATATACATACATTCCTTACTTAGACTTATTGCTAAAATAACTGAGTTAGCTCTTTTAATAGTAAGAAAATAGTAGTTAGTCGACTTTACGAGAGTTCCATTTCATAAGTCGTGCGGGTCACTTGTTTCATAATCATTAAATTATTATAAATAATTTATCTATTAAAATAAATTAGTTTCAGTAAATTACTTATTTTTAATAAGACACTTTGACGAACTCCATATACTCCCACTCCCTCGTTTGCACGGAGGTTTTTTTATCGTACGATAAAAAATCGTTGAAATAGAACGAAAGCATTCGCGTCGATACATCCACACGTCAGCGATTTTAAAGCGCGGCCGATTTTTAACGCGCACTGCTCCATTTCAAGCGTTGGGTGACGGAAAGATTTTAAAGAATAAATATTTTTCCCTTTTCCCTTTTTTTTCTTGGTTTTTTTAATATAATTAAAAAAAACAGGATTTACAAACATAAAACCGTTCCTCAGTCATTCAGGCACTATTTATTAAGCGTAAAGAAAATAATTTAAGACATTTATAATATAAATAAATAAGGCATTATAATATAAAATCTTTATTTCGTGCTGACGAACTAGCAAAAGCAGCGGCAGTTGCAGGCAGGACTATGACAAAATGCCATTATCATATGTTATAGAAATTATTAGAAAAGAATCTGTCCGCATATGACAGGACAGATATGAAACATCCCAGACAGGAGTAAAAATTAGTTAATAACAAACTATTAATTATTAACTAGGAATTATAAATGTAAGGTTAAAAGTGTAATTAAATCAAATTAAAAAATCACCTTCTTACTGTATACCACACACAGCAGATTAGGCAGAGGGAACCTAGTGTTAAAACATTTCGGTAACGGAATGTTTTAACACAATTGTAATTAATGAATTAAAAAACAGATACTGCTATTAATTTTGCATTAATCATTTCCACGTCTTACTACCGTGATAAACGGCAAAAAAGTGATTTAAAAGCGCTCGTATGAACAGGCCAATTGTACGAGATATACAATCGCTTACGCCGGGTTTTTACGCGAAGCAAGTGAACGAGGACTCCGAACCTGAAGTTTTAAAAAAATATTTGATTAAATAACATTTTTTTAGCTTCAGGCTTTAGTTTTATATTTAAAACTCAAAGTTCCCATAACACACTTCCGATCACAACTTTTCCAAATTCTGGAAGATTCTGCGTATGAAGAAGCAATCCTTAATGCTTGCAATCCTTGCAACCTGCAAAGGTTGCCGGATCGGTTTCCACTCGAGAAAATAAAATACTAATATGTTCATCCCCTCGCTCTGGTCACGAGACAAAGCATGGCATTGAGTTTCGCCACACAACAAGCTGAGATCTGGGAAATATAGAAGTGTCTTAACACTTCTTTTCGTATTAACTTTGGGAAATCCTACTCTCCAATACAGTCCCCGAGTAGCCAGTACTTTTAAACAACTAGCTTTTCCATGCGACTTCTACCGCATTGTCAAATAGGAAAAACTGAGGTCTCTTAGAACGCAGGTAGCATAATCAGTAGTTCGTGAGATTAACGCATTCAACCAAACACACTCTTCGGTTTTATAATATTAGTTTAGACTGAGATATTTATAATACAGAAATTATATTTATTTTTAAACCTACAAGCAAAACTGGGTAACTAAACTAGTTTCATAACCTACCAATATCTATCTGCACAATTTCAGGTCTTAGAGTGGTATTCGACGGTTCCCAGCCATTAGGCAGCCGTGTAGTCAATATTACAATACGGTGTATAGAATGCGATGTGCCTAGATATTTGCCGTTGGATCTTAATAGATATTACAAAGTGATATCTCAGGATTTCATTGGAAACGGTGGTGGTGGTTATACTGTAAGTGGTTGTGGTCAATTTTACGTTTTAGTCTATGGTAAGGTTTAAAGTATTTAAATTAGGATTTTTTCATGTTTATGTTTGTTTCTCATGTTAATGTTTCTTTGTTCCACGTAGCCACGAAGATAGTACATGTAAATAAATAACAAAACGACCTATTTTTAATCATTTTACTTAGATTGTGAAAAACGTATTATATGTAAAAGTAGCTTTATGAAGTTTTTCGTAGTTAAAAAAAACTAAAAGTAAATGATTACAACTAAGTACTTGAAGTAACTTGAATTGCAAGTACAGTGAGTTGTTAAAAAGATTAACGTGGTGTAATAATAAAGGTATTTGTATGGGTGCCTTGATATAATATGGACAATCTAACACAAAAATACCTAAATTAAAGACCAGTATTTCAGAGATTACACCAAACAATATTTTATTTTACTATATTTTATTTCATTGTATTTCAAAAGAACATAGGGTAAAGCCTTTCAATAAAATATACCAAATAATTTAAGCAATAAATCTATTAAATGACTAAATTCAATAGTCTGCGCTTGTAGGGTTGCGGTCGATCGTTATTTCAATACGGAATACTATAGTAATGGGGTTAAAGAGGAACCAATCCTGAACCAAATTTACCGTCAAATATAACGTTGCGTGTACGTAGTGCATGATTTGTGATTTTGATGGATTGTCTTTTTTACTATATTTATATATATTTTTACTTTATTAGGCTAAAATCTAATGTTAAGACACTCTCTTCGCCACATTCTGCTCAATTTTAGAGATATCGCGTGTTATTAATGGTCGAGAGTGAAAAGAAAAATATAAAATTAATCGCTTTATAGACCGTTTGCAATTGCATTTACTGCGGCTTCATTATATTTGTAAATTGAATTAAAGTATTTATTAAAATTTATATTTCTATATTCTTCGCTCTGGTGTCGAGACAAGGCGCGGCGTTGAGTTCCGCCACTCAACACACAATGTCTCCAGAATTCGGCGGAAAGTGGACAACGGAGTCTTAGCACTGGGTTTCTTCTGTCTACCCTGCTGCGTGCATGATACAACGTTACTTAATCTTTTTAAGGATATATATTTATTAACTTATTGTTTCTCTATTTCACCTTTCAATAATAATTAAATATTTAAATTTGCAAAAGAGTCCCAATCGGGAAGTTTATTAAATTTTTCCAACAAAATGATGGCCAACCTAGTCAAGCCATCCCGGGTAGATGTTAACGGGTATTCGGTAGAATTTAATGAACCGACGCGACGTATAGAAACGATTCGTGGACTCTACATTTCGGCAACAATTTATGCTTTATTTAAGGGACGGTGAATAAACGCTACAAGTGTTTGAGGCTTTCGTATAATTGATTTATACGTAGTTTAATTACACTTAAGCTAAGAAAATATAAAGTCAATCAGTTCTTTACTTTTTGCTTAAAAGCGCACTTTTCATTCCGCTTTCAGTTAGGTAGATTCTGTTTCTTGCCGGAATTCGGGGCATTGCACGTTAGGTGGCGGTATTTAACGCCGCATTTTGTCTTTCTTTGACTGAGGATCGGATCGACAACCCTCAGTGCTTATTGTCCCACATTATACTATTCAACATAGTTTAATCAGACTGAGAAAACGACTCTACGCCACTATAACATATAATATAATGACCTAAATATTTTTTATGTATTGCGCAGCCTCTTTTTAAGGGTTTTGTACATTTAAAGAAAAAAGGAACCTTTCTAATACCACTTTGTTGTCCGTCCGTCTGTTCAACTCGATATATCTAAGCCTTTATTTCAAGATCGCTTAGAGATATCGATTTAAAATGATCACGATTTCCTGAAAAGATCATATTTCTACATTTACTTACAGTGACAGTATAAAGGGAATTAAAATTAATAGGGTACTGAAACTACATTTGAGGGTTAAATCCTAAACAATAATAGACTTAAAAGGGGGCAAAATTTGGAATTAAAGCCGCAAGTTCAAGTGAGGTATCAGATAAAATGGCTCTGGTTAACCAAGGCCTAAATTCCAAAAAAAAACTCGAAACTCTAATTTTTTGTACGGAACCCTCGGTGCGCGAGCCCGACTTGCACTTGTTTTATTGTTCAATTCAATACGAAATTAGACAAACGAATTACCTTGCTTTCTCACATACAAAGCGAAAATTATGCTTAGTATTTAAATAATAAAAAAATAGTACCTTATTCAATACTGAGATTACGCAAAAATAAAGCTTGGACTCCATTTCATGACAATCATCGCGCTTATAGTCAGGTTTTATTTACCGTAAAGATTTTTTTTTATATCGAGACAAAAGATAATAAAACACATTTTTTACAGATGATATCAGAAAATCGTCAAAACGTTGAAGTAGTTGGTGTTGACTACGATGTGATAATGCAATATATGAGACGCCAGTCTCCTGTCATAAAAGATTTGGATGGAAGAATACAGATAAATAATCCTTGTATGTCAAACTAAAGACACTGGAAGTAGAATGGAGTGAAATAAACTATCTAATAATGTATTAATGGAGATTTCATTATATTATTAAATATACGTATAACAAATACAATGCGTTTTTATTTCTATGTCTAGAGTAGTTTATGTCTAAAACGTGTGAGTAATGTACGAGTATACAGGTGAGATTATAAGCAAACCAAAATAACTTGGCAAAAGGCAGCTATGACAATTGCTATAGATTTTTATTTTAAGAGAAAGAGAAAGGGTGCACAGTGTTAAGACACTCCACTCCTTACTTTCTGCTGAATTCTTTAGGCATTATGTTTTGATTGGCGCAACTCAACGCCGTGCTTTGCCTCGGCTTTTTTACATTAGAGCGAAGCAATAAAAATATTAAGCATATAATTTCTTTGTGTCTGGCCTCTAAAATGATATTAAAGTTACTATTAAAATAAAATTGAGGCCAGTCGTGGCGGAGCGGCACAAAGTGTGATTGTAAAACCGACTGGTTGTGGGTTCGATCCCCACTCGAGGAGATGAAATATTTACTTAAATTTATATTTAGATTTCTTCCCTCTGGTGTCGAGGCGAAGCGCGGCGTAGAGTTCTGCCACTCAACACGCAATGAGTCCAGAATTTCGGCAGAAAGTGGGGAACGGAGTGTCTTAACACTAGGTTCCCTCCGCCTATGCTGCTGTGGGCGGGATACAGCGTGAAGCTGATTTATTTGATTTTATTTTTAATAAAGTAAAATAAATTTTATTAAATAATCGTTCAACGAATGCTGTTACTGAAATTATATTATTAGTAAAGCAATAGGAATGAATGAATTAGACGCTCCATTAGGTTATACTGTAAACCTATTTGGACGAGCGCCACATGCATTATCTCACAAGCGTAGTACATACAATGGTATATGTACATACATATTATGTAAGTATTTAATTTATACACATATAATATAATAAAATATGAGTCCGTTGTGGTGTATGGGCAAAATATTTAATATTTTCATTTCTCCGGTCCAGTAACCAGGCAAAGCGCGGTGTTGAGTTTCGCCATTCAACACGCAGTGCTTTGAGGATTGAAAATCAACAGAAAGAAATGAATGGAACTGTGTTAATGGAAACGGAGTGTCTTTTACCTTTAAATACTGACGTGCGGTCTGACAGACCCCGGCAGCTACTTCACTTTTTTATTTTGCCCCTTTCCACACAAAATAGCAATTCCTGTTTATATGTAGTTGCATGGTTAGTGTCTACGTTGATATTGGAACGGTAATGAATCGGTATTTGGTGAATAATTATATTTTGTCAAATCAAAAAACATCCGATGCGGTCTCTCAGACCTCACGTCGGTACTTACGTGTTTTTTTTTAATGTTTTGTTTATAGTAAACTGTTATTTTCACGAATATTATGAATTATGGATTGGACCAGGGACTACATTGTATAAATACATTGAAACCAAATAGTGAGCGACTGATTGAGAGCCGGCTTGCGACTAAAGATTCCAGATCAATGATTGACAAAGTTGGCGAAGATTTTAGTCCGCAGCAGCATACCGATAATAGTACTAATATCTCTGATACTGACAAAACTCAACCTGATCACCTGGAAGCGCCGGTGAAGACGCTGACCTTTGACACTTGTTTACTTTATTCTTTACTTACTTTACATTATTCTTCTTTTTACTTTATTATTTACTTTCTTTTCTATATTAGACAGTTGACAGTTGATATTAGAGCATATAAAGCGAAGATTTTGAATTCTAAGGTTTTCCTAGAACCTAGATTGAGCTTGGCAGACGTACTTTGTTCTGATAAGCCTGAACTGTTTCAACATAAACTCAAAAGAAAGTTGACATATCATCTATATGTCTGTTCGTGAAAAATTACGTTTGGTTGCAGTTCACGAAAAAAGTATCTGACTGTGTGACACAAAAGAAAAGAATAAGTAAATTATTCGTTTCAAATAATTATGATGTAACATATTTAGCGGCTGCAAAATCTTATAATAAGATTTATTTTTGGGTTGAGAAAACATGACCATGTGTCACAGTACCGTAGCCAACTCAAATGGTTGACAATAGAACATAGGCGTAATTTGCATGCCCTAACCCTTCTTTACACCATCCTCTACAATCCCGTTTCTCCATCATACCTCAAGGAGCGTTTTAAGTTTCTGGGGTCTGACACTCTCCATTCCTAAAACCTCCGCTCCCGTCTTAGCCATATCCTTGAAATTCCTTTGTGCCGATCTAAATGCGATTCTTTCACTGTTAAGACGGTGAAGCTATGGAATGGGCTGCCAATTGAAGTAAGACGATCACAATCGATTGGAATATTTAAGCGTCGTCTTAAAGAGTTCTATCTCAAATTAAATGTTTGAACGGACAATACGATAATAAGTGTACGTTTGTAGATATCTATATGTTTGTATGTATGTAAGTATATTATATATATGTATGTATGTATGTATGTATGTATGTATGTATGTATGTATGTATGTAGGTATGTATGTATGTATATGTATTTATATATGTATGTATAAAATTATTGTGTTTTGTATTTACTATTTTATATTTTATTTTTAATACAATGCTTTTTGCACCTTCCTGTATTCTTGCTTGAAGTAAATCCTTTGATATTTTATGGTTGCCTGTAAGAAATTGCTTTTAGTGATAAGGCCGCCATTGCACATTTGTGTATCTTTTAATTACTGTTATGAACTGTATGTTTTATTACCATCTGTGCAATAAAGTATTATTATTATTATTATTATTTAGATTGTAAATATATTTTTTTTCTAAATATTTAACAAGAATTGTGTATTATATTATTGTTTATGTTACTTTTTCTATTAAATTTTGATTTACATGAATTGCGGCCATCGTGGCACAGCGACACAGCGTCTGACTGTAAATGCGACAGTTATGGGTTTTATATCCGCTTTGACTAATGAATTTCCTCACTTTGGGAAGAACACAAAGCACAGCGCTCCGCAACTCAACAAGCAATGTGGGGTAAGCATTGAAAACGACTTGTTTCAACACTAAGTTCCCTCTGCCTACTCTAATATATGCTGGATACACCATGTTGCTACATAATTTGTCTCTTTTTAAAGCATATTTTCTCCATGAACAAAAAAAAAAACAAAACGACAAAAAAGAATAACACTTTTTTATTTTGAAACATTCAACCGGTCAAGCTGGTATACCACACAAAAAATCCCCTAACATGGAATACACGAACAATTTAAAAACGAAATTAAACTGTCAATACAGCTTTAAAGTGAATATAACGCTTACTTGAAAACTATTCTAGCAATTTGTACCGATTTCCAATCAAAATCAAAGTCCATTGTTTGGTCAGCGGCGACCGCGTTTACATAACATTAGCGGCCGTAAAACGATTTACGTGAATTTAAATATCATGATTCCGTTTTATTTATCGCTTATTGAAAATTTTTGGTAAATTATTTCAGTTTTTTTTTTATATTATTTTTTTGTTAATTCTCAACAAAAATACACCGCAGTGACTGTGAGCCACTTGACTAGTGACCTAAGTGTGGTTTTAAGGTAATACATAACGTGAGTCAAAATGACTTACCTGCAAAACGTTTTCATATCTATTCCAGCTTTCAAAAGAGTCAAGTTTCAGGTTTCAAAACGGTTTCATATCCCTGAAGTCAACTCTATATACCACTAAAAATCCAAATAGTGAACTTGTTTCATAGGTAAGAACTGTTGTATGTTTATACGCAGATATAGTATCACTGTGAGTCAAAATGACTCCACGTTAGGAAATAGATTAGATTGTTTTACTTTATTTTTAACATATTTTATTAAAAACCTACTTATTTTACATTTTATATCGTTTTTCAGCTAAATCATAAAAAATATTTGAGAAAGAGTAAAAAATTGTTGGTGAAATAAATCTTTTGTCATCCTTGGACGTAAAACGACATCGTCAAATGTAGCTCCAGTTCTGATTGAATTTTATAGTAAAAGTAAAAGAGATTTTGATTTGACATGCAGTAGAGAGAGAAATATGGCCTATGGCATTATTCTTTAGAATGCTGAACACGATATTTGCAAACAATAGATATGCTATTCATTGCCTCGCAATGCATTCCAAAAATGAAATGCTTCTAAATATAGTGTATGAAACAGTTGAGATCTAAATTGGACAAAATATAGATGGAAAAAAGTTACAATCTGAGTCTAAGGCTAAGTGAGTGAGTCTACAAATAGTTTGCATTTTAACATTACCAAATATTTATATTTACATATAATGTATACATTAAAATTGTTTAAAAAAAACAAGTTTTCACATAACAATTGGTTTTACCCTCCTCAATACTCAATTTACGTTTCAATATTTAAAAAAAAAAGGTATTTTTTTATGAAAATTAAAATAATACAAATTAATAGACGGTTCTATTTTAAATCTTAAAGAAGTAAAACAATGTAATTTAACAAAGTTTTTTACAACATTAAATAATAATAGCGTAATTAACTAGAATTAAATGAGTCAAATTGACCACACATTATGTTAAAAGGATTATCTAGGTTAGTCTAGATATAGGTTAAGGGGCCTCTTTAAAATGTCCATTAACAGCCTAACCACAATCACAATTATTCTTCTAGTGGCACCTCCGAAGTTCATTCTAAAAATTAATTGATAATATATATTTAGATAGGCTGAGATCCATTTAGTTATCTTTTCTTAGAAAACTACGAGGCAATGAGATTGCGCGCCTTTTCGATATTATAAATATTAATAGTTAGTTACTGAGACCACTAATAATAGATTATTATCTATTTTAGATCACACTATGTATTTAAATACAATAAGAAAATAAATGTAATGAAAGCTGTTAAGCTATTTCAAATCATTTTTTTGAGATCCAGCACATAGCAGAGTAGGCAGAGGGAACCTAGTGTTAGTGTAGTGTAGTTCTGGAGACATTGCGTGTTGAGCGGAACTCAACGCCCCGATTTGCCTCGACACCAGAGCGAAGAAATGAAAATGTAAATGTAAGTAAATATTTCATTTCCTCGAATGGGGATCGAACCCACAACCAGTCGATTTTACAGCCACACTTTGTGCCCTTGCGCCACGACTGGCCTTTACTATTTCAAAACATGATTTGATAAACAAAAAAAGAAGAAAAAAACCGGCCAGCCCTCCAAATTGCAAGAAGAAAATAAAACTAACAAATGAAATAGACAAGAGATAATTTCAAATATTCTTTTAGCGATATGATAAAGATATAATTTGTACACCCATCAACTTATAGCCGAAGCGAACTCGTCGTCTTTGTTCATAACTTTTATAACATTCGGTATTGAGGCCAGTCGTGGCGCATGGGCACAAAGTGTGACTGTAAAATCGACTGGTTGTGCGTTCGATCCCCGCTCGAGGAAGAAATATTTCTGGTGTCGAGGCAAAGCGCGGCCTTGAGCTCCGCCACTCAACACGCAATGCCTCCAGAACTCGGCGGAAAGTGGGGAACGGCGTGTCTTAACAATACGTTCCCTCTGCCTACCCTACTGTTTGCGGGATACAGCGTGAAGCTGATTTAATTTAATTTTGTACAACATTCGATGATTATGATATGTAATAATATAATAATCACCGGAAGTTGTATTATGTATTTATTAATATTATGCTATACATTGTTATAGATTAATCACCCGATAACACAAATTTCCAATTTGACTAGGAAATGTCTATTAAATCATTCATCAATTTGATGTAGTTATGTAAAATAGACCAGTTTCGAAATTGGTAAGTACTAATATAATCAAATTACAGCATCTTAATGTATATATTTCCTTTTGCAATACTCCGATCCCTACTTTTAAGTTTCAAGTTTTCCCTATTTTCCGTAGAGTGGCGGAGGTTAACGTCGCGTTTTGTATTGAAAATAATTAAAATATAATCATTTCCAAGTCAAGTCGCGGCACCGAGTTCCGCCACTCAACAAGCAATGACTCTAGAACTCGACGGAAAATGGAAAACAGAAGTGTCTATATGGGAACGGAGTGTCTCAACACTACCGTCATGCTTACTGTTTAACGCGGGCCCATACGTCCTCGATTGTGATGGATTATATTTTCCCGCTATATAGCTATCTCTTCTTTCCCGCTATATATAAATATAAGTAATAAAATTTCAGCTTATTGCTTCAAAGTCCAAGGATGAAACTTAGTTATGTCTTTAAAATTCGGACGAGATCTAATTAGAGCTGGGCAGCGCCGAGTTGAATTCTAATTTGCCAAATCAAATAGTGCTAGTAGTGAAGACAGACTAAACGAAACTATCTATTACTTTATTTTTTATTAAGTTATTGCGGTGTTAAGTTACGACACCCAACGACGTAATGTCTCAAAATACACGAATATTTATAGGTAGTGGTAATTTTAATGAAAATTGTTAAGCTTGACTTGCGAGATTAAGTTATTTTCATTTCGTCGCTCTGGTAATAATACAAAGCGCAAGGTTAAAGTCCGCCACTAAACATGCAATATCTAAAAAGTTGGATGGAAAGTCGGAAAAGGACTCAACACTAGATTCCCTCTGCTTTTCCTGCAGAAAGAAGAACGTGAAGTTATTTTTAAAAATATATTATAAAATTATTAATTGTAATAACAATATTCTGGGAGCATATATGTAGTTAACACTAGGTTCCCAGATTCCCACTTACCTTGCTATGTGCAGAAATGCCAGTACCAATAATATAAGTTTGCTTGTTGGCAGGTATCGATAATAATACAATAGTAATACAGGTATCGATAGTAATACAGGTACCGAAAGTAATACAGATATCGATAGTAATACAGGTATCGATTACTGTTTAAATACACAAATATATTATTTATGAAAAATACTTTTTTTTGTGTTACAGAGTAGTCAGAAAGAACCTAGAGCTAAGATATTCAAACGTGTTAGTGGAGCGGAAAAAGATGAATTAACGTGAATAGATATGTATAAACGCGAGAGGTGGGTTCAATTCCCACTCGTGGAATTGAAATATTTAATATTTTATTTTCCTTGCGTTGGTAACGATTCATAGAATGCCGTTGAGTTCACTCTGAGTTCTGCCATTCAACATGCAATGCTTCCAGAATTCGGCTAAAAGTGGGAAATAGAAGTGTCTTAACGCTAGGTTCCCAGGCTGCCAATCCATTCTCTATGCAGTACACAGTGTGAAGCTAATAAAAGTAAATATTGTATTTACTATTTCATATTATATGCTATTCCATACGCCACGCTAGTATGTATGTATTTTTTTTAATAAATGTTATCAAAATTATTCCATACTTGGTGAATCGACCCTAAAAGTTATGGGTTTGTTGATTTGCTCTTATCAGTACGGTCAGTTTAATGGTAGCTTGTTGTCTAGTTGTAATCGTAACTTCTGGGCTTCTAGTGCCACTTAGTGATATAATCTTAGAGATGTACACATACTCGTATTTAAGTTTTGTATCGATTATTTTCATGATACTTTCGAAGTATTCTGAAAAATATAACAAGCAACACGTCATTTAGATGTCTTCTTTTTTACAGCAAATGTGCGTATTGAATATAATTCAGGCCAGTCCTGGCGCAGATGCGTAAAGTGTGTCTGTAAACGTGGCAGGTATTGGGTTCTATATCCATTTGAGGAAATGAAATTATTTAATATTTCCATTTTCTTTGCTCGATGTCGACGGTCCGTGTCGATGCAAAACGCGGTGTTGAGTTCGCAACACATTGCGCAATGGAGTGTCTCAACACTAGGTTCGCCCTACCAACCGTGCTGTGTGCAGGATACATCGTAACGCCAAAAAAATATTATTATAATTTGCACGAATCGGCTTACATAGTTATATGAAACCAAAAAACTAAAATAATTTGCCTCACTTTGACCAAAAACATTTCTCTAAACTAAATTAAAAATATGTAACTAAATAACCCTTCCTTAGCACTCGGGAATAACATTATAAATTAAAAATAAATCAGCTTCACGCTGTATCCCGCACACAGCAGGGTAGGCACATGGAACCCAGTGTTAAGATACTCCGTTCCCCACTTTCCGCCAAGTTCTGAAGGCATTACGTGTTAAGTGGCGGAACTCAACGCCGCGCTTGTCCTCGACACCAGAGCGAAGAAATGAAAATATAAATGTAAATATCTATTTCATCTCCTCAAGTGGCGATCGAACCCACAACCAGCCGATTTTGCAGTCACGCTTTGTGCACCGGCGCCACGACTGGCCTCGCATTATATACGCTAACATTATAGCAAACAGAAAATAAATTATATACATATACTACAAACATTACTCGAATAAATTGTATACATCACTATTGCTACTACTGATCAAAGCATATTAACAACACTATACATATATTCTCGTCACATTTCAGCCATATTACTAGTATGAACTATAATTGTATTATAAACGATAGCAATAGCTTCGCAATTTTGATTGTCATTAATTTCTGAATCTATATATACATACATAATTGTATGTTCGTATATTATTATATTTTTATACTAATAATATAAAAAATAAATCAACTTCATATTGACACTCCGTTCCCCATTTTCCGCTAAATTCCGGAAGCATTGCGTGTTGAGTAACGATACTCAAAAGTTGCTCAAAGTGGGCTCTTTGCCTCGACACCAGAGCGAAGAAATTAAAACAAATATTTAATTGCCTCGAAAGCGGCTCGAACCCACAACCAGTCGTGTTTACAGTCATATACTTGTGCCCGTGCGCCACAAACGTGCTATCTCAGAGTAATAAAAGTTATATCTGTACTAGCGACCCGTCTACGACTTCAATCGCTTTAACTACCTAATTACTATCATTATATTATAGTATATAAATTAAATTATGTAAGTTTATTCTATATTATTGATTTATATTATTATATACCTATCTAAGTTGATTAAAAATTTGCACCGAGACGTTGTCCCCCTTTTCCTCATTACAACTTATCTGTAATGTTATAAAGATTGTCTGGTAGAGATTGCTTAAAGCAATAAGACCGCCTTTGCATACGTGTTTTTTTTAAATTTTATTTATGTTGTTCATTTTATTTATTTATTTGTTTTATGTGTGCAATAAAGTTTATTCTATTCTATTCTATTCTATTTTTTTAATCTTTATCGATATTTTATGATTTTTCAGTTCTGTTGTCTAAGCCTAAACTGATTAATTTATATAAACTAATAGCAGAATTAGAATTAGAACGAGAAACTAGCATGTTAGTACAAATATCAACATTCATAGTGTCAAGACATGTAAATTTACACATGTAAATTTTTCAAAGGTTCGTGTCGATATACGAGTACATCTTCTTTTTTTCCCACATACTATACGTCACTTTGACGATACGTCTTATTAATAATAAAATCAAAATGGTGGAGTGGAATGTGACCATACCGAAATCTAAAAGCTAATACAAGAGCTTTTCTATTAAAATTACATATTTCAAACCAAGGTAAGCGAAAAGGTTCAGGACAGAGAGTTCTTTACCAAATTCCTTTATTATGCGATGTTTTTTTCATAATGTTGCCTTTTCACAAATCACTAAAAAATGGCACTGTGCTAAGGGAGTTTCCATTGTATGTTCCAGTTTCCAGCCTCCCTTGCAAGGTTATCCACCAGTTCAATTCCTAAAGTTCCTACATGGGATGGAATCTACTTAAGTATATTTCAGTACATTGTATTACAAAAATTATGAATTTTATTAGTTCTATAAAAATCGGCGACATCGTATATCTTTTATCTAGATTTCCTCTGCCTACTCTGCTATGCGCGGATAAAGAGTAAAGCTAAAAAAAAAGATATTTTTTGCATTACCTACCTAAAATAACATAACTATTTTTTAAAACACATGTGTCCATATCATGTTTCAATTATTAATAATTCAAAAGTTCATACTAGGAGATTTCATTGTGGAAGTGAGTTTGCATTTCAAAGCATTACAAAGTAATAGCTTGCCACCGGTAAACCGTTGTGTGTATTATGCAAGCTCCAAACGGTTAGGCCACAGTATTCGCGGTTTAACTACAGTTTAATTAAACCTCGCCTGACTCATTATATGCAGTGCGGAACGGGAAAAATACTTTAAGTATACTTTTATACTAGAATGCATAGTAGGATGGAATAGTAGGTAGGAATGATTCTTAAAAAAAGAATAAATCAGCTTCACGCTGTATCCCGCACACAGCAGGGTAGGTAGACGGAATCTAGTGTTAAGATACTCCGTTTCCCACTTTCTGCCGGATTCTTTGTTAAGTGGCAGAACTCAACGCCGCGCTTTGCCTCGACACCAGGAAATATAATTTAAAAATTTGTAAATATTGCATCTCCTCGAGCGTTGTAGTGCAGGGGCACAAGCGTGTTATTGTAAACTCAACAGGTTGTGGGTTCGATTCATATTCGAGGAAATTAAATATTTAATATTTTCATTTTGTCAATGAACTCCGACAATCGTATAAATAGTTTATAATATATAATTTGTTAGGTATTGAGTTTGCCTTTATTGCCAGGTATTGAATATACTCATATTATATAATTTTTACAAATTGTAAATATGTATTTTTATATAAAATAATTTTAAATATCATATTAAAAATGATACAATTATTTATATTCCTTTTATAATAATATGTTAAATATTTACTAATATTTAATTTCACAATTCACATACACGCATCTAACAAAGATGGCGGCAGGCATTCTGCGAACTTTAATATAATTGTATTTAACATACCTCATAAAAAATTATTCATGTATTTATTTCCACTTAATGATGTAATAATATTTATCTCAGTACATCAATGGTATTATATGCATTAATATCACTCTACTTTGGTTAAATAATCATCTATTATTAAAAACTTACCGACGAATTATTCCAAAACAAACAGTCGTAAATAGTGAAAGCACTTACAATTTATCTTACTAGCCTCGAATACTTATATAATAATTGAAGACATAATCTCGCATGCTTTTTAAATATAAAATATAACTAAATATATATTATTTATAAATTAAAACTTCCGCCATCTGCCTTCTCTTCTTTCCTTTTTCCTTTAACTTTGATGTTGACAGTAACTTATTCAGCCAACATTATATTTTGCAATATTAATTATGTTATTATTTCTTTTAAATTATAATACACTATAATTATTTATAGTTATTAAATAATTATATGGTCACGTATCACGTCAATATTATTTGTAAATGGAACGCGGAATTAAAGAACTGAACTAAACTATTATTTATAAGATTGTATTTATTGTAAACTACAAATTAAATAATATTTAACACAATGTTATTATTGTGTTATAAATTATTTTTTTTATATTAATAATATTATTCACCTACACATTTTATTTATGGTATGGATCGTTACAATATAAAAGTAATATTATGCTGTATGCGGACTTAAGTAGAGAAAAGGCTTACCGGCCAACCTGTCGTTGAGATGTCATGGTTATTAAATAATAATTATTTTCAATCAATTGCTTAAATAGTTTTTGTTTGGTCAAAAAGTGAGTTTCCTCTATCTAAATATATCTATAATAATAGAAAAAGATTGAAATAAGATATTACTTTGCCTCCAGATAATTAAAATCTAATCTCTCTCTCTTATTCCCTTCCCTTACATTAGGAACCTATATGTAAACAGTTGTCTGTTTGTCAATCGGTTCATATCGAAACAGTTGTATATATCATTCAAGAAATTCTCTCATTCAATTAATCAGGAACCTAGTTGTTGAGACGCTCCGTTCCTCCGCCGAATTTTTAAGACTGCGTATTGAGTGGAGGCACTCAAAGCCGAGCTTTGCCTTGGTACTAGAGCGAAGAAATAAAAATATAAAAAAATAAAAATTAATTCCCGTAAGTCGAAATCAAACCCACAACCGTCACGTTTACAGTCACACGCTTGCGCTTCTGCGTCAGGACGGCCTCAACGACCTTGGTTTTATGTTATACAGATAAATCTATAATACAAGAAAAATAATAATAATCTCATTGAAACTTAGGAAAAGGATGAATGTTGAATGCTGGCTATCAACAGTTTTACCAGTTTGATAATAAACATAACAAGGATAACTCGTAAAGTCAACAGTCCTAAATACACGATTTATGTTGACCCAAAAGTAGGGTGACTATAATTGACTATTATGTATAAGATAAGATATTTCATTAAAATCCATAGTAAATTGCTTAATGTAACTCATGGCGCAGCAGCACAGCGTGTATAATCACGATGGTTGTAGGTTCGATGTATCGACAATCAAAGAACAAAAAGCAAAATTAAATTAATTTTCATTTAATTTTTTGTGTAACTATAAAGTTATTTAAAGTGAAATATATATATATTTTTTTACGGTATGTTTTGCAATCATTCTGTATAAAAATAAGTGTAATAATAAGTTTGTAATGATTTTTATCTAAAAAATAGTTATAAATTTTTACTTTTGTGAGTTTTTTCTTTTGTTTTTACTGTAAGTTCTCACTTGTTGCCAAATTTCATATTTGTAATTGAGAGTTTTTTTAATATTCTCTCCGTTTTCTACGCAAAGTATTGTCATTTTTATAAACTATTGATATATACATATATTTTTTACATACATTTTCTCCTTTTATTTCAATAATTTAATAATAAACACAGATACCCTAGCCAAGTGCCGTTTATATACAAAGTTAATTTTCAAACATTTTTGAGACTAAATCTCCTTATTTAATTAAATCAAAGCAATCAACAATGTATTTAATCAGAGACCGGGACTTTATCTAAAATTAAGATACTTTTAGGTACTTGAGGTTTCTAATATCTATTGATGGAAATAAATGAAAGTGGGCAACAAGTGTCTTAAAAAGGAACTAAATGTCTTAGCATTAGGTTAACATGTTTCCTCTGTCTGCCCGGCTATGTGAAGGGTACAGTGTGAAGCTATAAAACTTAAATCACGAGTGGGAATCGAACCCAAATTAATATTCAGATATGAATTCGGTTTTAAAAAAATATTCGCTTAATTCATCTTCTGTCTATAGAGTTATTAAATTAGTATCGCTGAATATGCATTTATGTACGTGGCGCAGTGTGGATTTAATTCCCAATTGGGGTAATAAATTATAATTTTTTCCATTCTGATAAACAAAATGGAATGTTGATCTGAACCATTCTCTCACTATATCTCAAATTCAAGAACAAAGTGATGAACAGAGAATATTCTCACTAGTTTCCCTCTGCGTATCCTGTGGTATACCGCAACATAAAAAAAGGTGATGCAAATAGTATCTATATATATAAAAGGACATGTACCTGACTGACTGAGGTAATACGCACGCACAGCCGTAACCGCTGATGGTAGAAATGTGAAATTTGGACAAATGTTTATTTTTATAATCTAGGCATCCACTAAGAAGGGATTTTGAAAAATGTTAACCCTAAAGGAATGAATAGGGGTTGAAAGTTTGTATGGAAAATTTTCTAAATCGGCACCTATTTTAATAAAATTTGCAATTCAGACTCTTAAAAACATTTCATTGAACACGTGTTTCATGGTTTTTTAAAACTCATCCCCTAAGGGTGCAAATAAGAGGATGAAAGTTTGTATGGAAAAAATATTTTATTGAACACGACGTGTTTTGTGGTGTTTTTAGAACTCACCCCTAAGGATGCAAATAAGCGGGCGAAGCCGCGCGCGCCCACCAGTCTAGTATATGATGCTTTGTAATATAATATTCACAATATTAAAATGACCACAAATCTAATTAATTCTAATCACAGTACATTTCAATTAATTATAAAATAACGTGCAATTAGGTGATCATTTCTGTTACCTAAATATTAAATTAGCTTATTATTACCTTACTAAGTAAATAGACATTTACATTACAGACAATTATAATAATTTAGACATTATTGGGGTGAGATGGGACGTGGTTACGGATATGCGCTTGGTATGAACGGCTTTGATTACCACGCAAGATAAAATAATACTTTTAATTCTCCAGTCTGGTAAGGTGCGGCGTTGAGCTACACCGCTCTACGCGCAATGATTCTAAAATGAACATAGTAGACTTTATACTTGAGTATGTACTTTTTTTTTATTCCTAAAAATTTACATGTTTCCAGCATATAGTTACATAATTATATGCTGGAAACTTGTGAAATTAAAAAAATAATTTATTGAAAATATTCTGTCTGTGAGGTCAGACGTGGCGTAGGGTACAAAGTATGACTGTAAAATCGACTGGTTGTGGGTTCGATCCCTCGTTAACGCTAGGTTCCCTCTGCCTACCCTGTTGTATGCGGGATACAGCGTGAGGCTGATATAATTTTTTTGTAAATATTCTGGCGTAATTGGTAAGTTTCTGGTTATTTTTTTCGACTTCTCGCTTATCGCATATATAGCAAAGCCAAAGAAAACCTAGAATTAAGACCGCCGCTCTTAAATTGCCACTGGATTCTCTATATCTACTACACTAAAACACACAGCATAAAATTTATATCCGAAGGAGATTGTACCGTATACAAAAGCTTATAGAAAATCTGAAAAATACATTCCACCTTACCTTTCATATGAAAACTGATATATCGATAGATACTCTTATTTTATTAAAGTATAAAATGAAAACGGCAGATGAAGATACATTATTTTAAATTCAACCAGCACAATAATATTGTCTTCAATTGAAATAAAAGTTTAAATTTAGATCTAATGTCTTCTCAACATAGAATATTTTTGTGGAGACTTATTTATCTTGAAAATGAATACTTCTCTCTTATTATTTAAATATAAAAAAATCAGCTTCACGCTGTATCCCGCACACAGCAGGGTAGGCAGAGGGAGCCTAGTGTTAAGACACTCCGTTTCTCACTTTCTGCCAAATTCTGGAGGCATTGCGGTTTGAGTGGCAGAATTCAACGCCACGGTTAGTCTCAACACCAGAGCGAAGAAATGGAAATATAAATTTTAGTAAATAAAAAAGCTTGTCATATATATTTAGTATCAGTATCTATTATAAAAAATCACAATTTAAACACCAAATACCAATGTTACTAGTTTCGATTGATGCAGGATTTATATTTATTGTTTTTGTATGTCCTTATATATTTATATTTATAGATTCAAAACCAACGTTGTAAACGCAACGGTTGTGGTTTCGATGCCCAATCAGGTGAATTAATTATTTTTGTTTCATCCCTCTGGGATAATATTTTGAAAATTTTGATAATAGGGAATAGTAGAGGCCGTCGAGGCCCAGGGGCACAGGGTGTGACTGTAACGCGACAGTTGTGGGTTCTATCCCCACTCGAGGAAATGAAGTATTTATTTAAATTTATATTTATATTTCTTCGCTCTGGTGTCGAGGCAAAGAACAACGTTCCACCACTCAACCCGCAATGCGGAATTCCACGTTCGGTGGAATGTAGGAAACTGAGTGTCTTAAAACTAGGTACCATCTGCCTTCACTTATGCGTGCGGGATACAGCGTGAAGCTGGTTTAGGGAATATGTGTGATACACAATGAAAATAAAATAAAAACACAATATAAATGTTTATTTATTTCGGTATTTTCATAATAAAATAAGTCAAGTCGGGATACAAAACTAGCTAAAAAATAGTACATAATCCCCATTGTTTTTGATTAGAGACGCTCTTTCAAGGCGTTGATTGAAATTTCGTTCTTTTATAAATTACACAAATGATTGACATGAGTAAATTTACTTTGCTTCGATTAAATTATGTTAGCATAATTTATTTGTGCTTTTCAAAGAGGCCGTCGTGACGCGGTGGCATAAGGATGCTATTGTAAACTCGACGCGTCTGTGATCGATTCCCACTCGGTGAAATGAAATTTAATATTTTTATTTTCTCGCTCCGGATTCCAGGCTAAGTGCTGCAAGATCACCACATAAAACTCTGTTTTTTAACATAATCTTGTAATAATAATAAGAAAACGCAGCTAGCTTCACGCTTAATCCCGCATGGCTCGCTAGCTTTATCAAAACACACTCTTCCTAACTTGCCGCCCGCATTTGAGACATTGCATGTTGAATGGCGCATCTCAACGCCGCTTTACGTTTTATCATCAGACGCTGTCATCATAATCATAATACAAAATAATAATCATATATTGTTAATAATATTATACAGCTATAATCACTTTACAACTTACCTGAGTAGATTGGGGTCACGTACATTAAAACATTGTCCAGACTACTACGTGATAACAGGGTAAGCGTGGGAACTTCACTAATTTGTTTTGACCGGTGCTGTGGTACGAAATTTCCAACTCGTAAGTATATAGCAAAGGGAACCTTTTGTTTAATGACATGTGTTTATTTTAAATTGGACGTGTGTATGAAATGTAAAAAAATAAGCTTCACTTTTTTTCCGTAGTGTTAGGACACTTTGCTTAAGCAAACAACTCCGACTAAGCTCATTTGTGTATGATAATAAACCGGAGAAATATATTGTGATTTAAGAATATTAAAATAAAACATGAGAAAATGATCATATATAAATCTTTTTAATTTCTATAAGATAGCAAAAAAAAAATAGTCGCAAAGCGACCCCAAAAATATTAAAATATCAATACAAGCAACTTTAATAGTGAGGTGGGTTGTAGTCAAAGCGTGACGTTGAGTTCCGTCACTCAACACCCAATGCCTCCAGGATTAGACGTAAAGTGGGGAGCGGAGTGACTTAACACTATGTTCTCTTTAGCTACCCTCTGTCCTAAAAATACACCATATAATAGTAAACCTCGAACTCACTGCAACCCGAGTTAACTGTTATTTTAGTTTTCTTATTTTCTACAAAAAAACATATTTCCATTCTGTTATTAAATACCCGTCCCGTACAATATTAATAGTGTGCTGTAACAATGTAGGTCGACCTGATTATGTAGTCTACAGACGTGACCTTTCAATTGCAGAACAAAAGTTCCTTTGTCGGACATGCTTTCTCCCATTTCTTATTAATGTTACTACTATATACATATATTTCAGGCCACAGTGGCGCAGTGGCCCAAGCGTGTGACTGTAAGTGAGAGGTTGTGGATTGGATTCCCACTCCGGGCAATGAATTATAATTTATTTATATTTTCATTTCTTTACTCTGGTAAAAGGGCAAAGTGCGACGTTGAATTCGCTGGAAATTCAGGAACGGAGTGTATTAACACTATGTGCCCTCTGCCTATCCCCTTACATGCGGAATAAAGCGTGAAACTATATGTATGTACTATATACTATTATTAGCTGTCGTAACACTTTGTTTACATGAACATGTCTAAAATAAAAACATTAGTTTTAAAAGAACGCAAAGGTATTATCACTCTGGTGACCAAACAAAGCGCGGTGTTGAGTTCCACAATTCCGCGAAAGGTAGGGGAAAAAGTGTCTTATTGAGAACGGAGTATCTTAATACTATGTTCCCAGGTTCCCTCTACCTACCCTATATGTGTGGGATACAGCGTAAATCTATAATAAAATATATCGTTATTCATGTAAAAAATATTCACCTCCAGACTGTGAATCGAACCCCCATTGATTTAGAACCAAACATCATTCCATTGTACCATTCTTTAATAAAAAATTACAAAACACAATACAAACGCTTAGCAAAACTAAAATGACAAAGAACACTGATATAGCCATTACCAAGAACATCACGTCGCGTTCGTAGCGCGTGCCCAGTCGCCGACCTACAGCCCTAATGGACAACGATATAATAGAAAAATGAAGGTAGACTAGACTCTTTTTTCCTACTATATTTTATCTTTGATTGAGATATTTTTTTCAATATTATCTTCCAATATAGTTGTTTTCTTTTTAATTTGTTGTTATTTACTCCTTTATTTTATTTTTTTGAGTTAGCTGGCTATAACGTGATGGTTGTAGGTTCAATTATTAATGGGGGGAAAGATTTAATTTAAAAAATCAGCTTCACCCACACACGGCAGGGTAGGCAGAGAAAACCTAGTGTTAAGACACTCTGTTAACCATTATACCCCAAATTGTGAAGGAATTGCATGTTAAGAGGCGGAACCAACGCCGCGCTTTGCCTCGACAATGGAAATGTATAACGAAATGGAATTATAAATTTAAATAAATATTTCATTTCCTCGAGTGGGGATCGAACTCACAACCAGTTGCATTTACAGTCACTCTTTATACCGCTGCGATATGACTGTCCTTACATATATAATTGACGTTTTGTCGTACTGGTCACTTTAATCACAAACTTCTCCTTCGGTTAGGAATTCTAAATTCAAATTTATACATTTATTTACAAGTGTTTTTGTTTCCTTAACCGTCCTTCAACTTTTTTTTTCTTCAGATTTTTTCTGTTGCGTCACTCAGCTTACAAAATGAAGAACTTGAAATATTGTGTTATTTACCATCATACATATTTTTATATAAATATGTAAAATTAAAAAAATAATTTAATTTAATTTTTAATTTAAATATTCAATAAATAGCATTCTTTGTTCCCAGACGATAATTCTTAGTAAATATCTTTGGTAACTTGTCTCAAAAAAAAAGTCTCCCTAAAGAGATGCTAACAACATAAAGAAGTTGTAAAAAGCGTATAACGATTTCGACTTAGCTTGATGAGAACGTGGCTTAGTGGTCAGAGCGCCTGGTCGGTTTCTAGGAGGCGCGGATTCTAGTCCCACTACGTTCAAATTTTTATGCGTTTTAAGTGTATTATTGGGAACGGAGTGCCTTAACGTCCCTCCTATCCCTCTGCTTATCTTGCAATGCGAGAGATACAGCGGGAATCTAAATAGAATACGAGATAAAGTACCAAGACAGTCCTCTTAACGATTTCTAGCCGTATTCATGGTATCGCATATTGAGTAGCGTAACTCAACGCCACTAATCAATGTTTATTACATTTTTATTTTCAAACTAATATCAAACCTAGCTTTAGCTATACTTTAACTAATGATCTTAAAATTAGGTCAAAATTGATACTTCGAAGTACTGCATACTGTACAATCATACATTTCATGTAACAGAGACATATTGCGGCGCGAGCAAAAGTTGTGTACGTGCTAAGAATTCTAAATGGCTTTCGCAATGAGTTAAGAGCTTCCTGGAAATGGCTTTAGAGTAAAAGTCTATTAACATGCTATACTAACGGCCGACCTTGTTTCGAAATTTCAGACTAATAGAGAATACTTAATTATTTGAAATTTGTACTTGTTTTTTAATAGAATAATTAGTATCAATTTAGCTTCACGCTGTTTCCCGCAGGGTAACAGAGTGAAGTCAATACTAAGACATTCGGTTCAGCACAACCTAATGTTAAGACACTCCGTTCCCTACTTTTCATCAATTTTATATATTGCCAGGCCAGTAGTGGCGCAGCGGCATGAAATGTGACTGTAAAATCGACTGGTTGTGGGTTCGATCCCCACTCGAGGAGATGAAATATTTACTTAAATTTTTATTTCCATTTCTTCGCTCTGGTGTCGAGGCTAAGTGCGGCGTTGAGTTCTGCCACTCAACACGCAATGCCTCCAGAATTGGCAGAAAGTGGAGAACGGAGTATCTTAACACTAGGTTCCCTCTGCCTACCCTGCCGTGTTCGGGATACAGCGTGAAGCTGATTTGATTTTGATTTTACATATTTTTTCTGTATTATTGCCACTCTCTATGGAAAATAAAAGGCTACCTATCATATTATACATATAAATATATATTTAATTTTTAGTTCCTTATAGTCATAGGATCCTGCGCACATACAAATTGAATCATGACTCAAATTATTAATTGCTATTATTCTTTCATCGTCCTGAAGCTACTCTACATAACGGGCCAGATGATGGATGGCAGTACAAAAGCTGAATGGATTTAAATCGAAATTATAACAATTATTATTCGATTTATCCTGGAAAATGTGCATTTAAAATAACAATCATCAATGTTTGTTTTTATTAAATTTCAGATCTCTCTTAGGCATTGCATGGTAGGCATAAAGAGTATAACCTAATATCTAAACTCTTTAAGGCAAAGCGCGGCGTTGAGTTCCACCACTCAACAAGCTGTAACTCAGGAATTCAGCGGAAAGAGTGAAACGGATACGTCTTAACCTCAGGTTCCCCTGAACTTTCCGCTTACTCTGCTATGTGTGGGATACAGCATGAATCTAAAAACACCTCTCTAAGTATCCTAACTCTAAATTAATATTTTCTCGAGTAGAAATCGAACCCTCAACACTCGTATACCATATACAAAAAAAAAGGATATATTTAGGAAAATAATAAAATATTTACTCAAATTAAATTAGTAGAAAACAAGATTTATTTCCTACAGTTCATTTCAGTTGTTGAACTCGAAATCGGGTAAATCGGGCGCAATTAAAAAGCCTTTCTTAAGGCTCTAAGAATCCCCCGGGGATGGGATAATATCCCGAATAGAGAGTCCATTTGATTTTACGATTGCAATTTTATCTTTCTGTTAAATTGAAAAAAAAAGTACTACTTGAATTAAGTCAGATTTAACAAGCGCAAATCTTAAAAGAATCGTGTTTTGTTGATTCGGTGTTTTTTTTCCAAATCGGACACGCGTTTTAGTATTTGTTATATAAAATGCGTCAAAAAACAGATAAAATATATCAAAGGAATGAATATAAAATTAAGATAGTTATTAAACTTTCGCCTTTTGCAGAATTCGGCAGAAAGTGGGGAACGGAGTGTCTTAACACTAGGTTCCCTCTGCCTACCCTGCTGTGTGCGGGATACAGCGTGAAGCTAATTTTATTAAACTTTACTTTTCACGCTATTTCCGGCATATAGATTTGTAATTGTATATAGTATGTAGAGGGAACCTAGTGTTAATTAAGATATTCGGTTTCTTACTTTCTGCCCTATTTTTGAGACATTGCATATTTGGAGCCTCATGTTTTGTCTTGTTATCCGAGTAAGAAAATGAAAACAATTTATTTCACCTATTTAGAATTGAACCCACAACCGCCGCCTTTCAGGCAAATAGTTTTAGTTGAAGCCAGTTGTGGCGCAGGGGCACGTAGTGTGATTGTAAAATCGACTGGTTGTGTGTTCGATACCCACTCGAGGAGATGAAATATTTACTTAAATTTATATTTCAATTTCTTCGCTCTGGTGTCGAGGCAAAGCGCGGGGTTGAGTTCTGCCACTCAACACGCAAGGCCTCCCGAATCCGCCAGAAAGTGGGGAACGGAGTGTCTTAACACTAGGTTCCCTCTGCGTACCATGCTGTGTGCGGGATACAGCGTGAAGCTGATTTTTTTTCAATTAGTTTTACATAAATCCGTCGTGGCGTAGTATAAAACCACTTGATTAGTAGTAATGCCGCGTATTATCTCCCAGAGAACCCACAAACACTGCGTTTACTAGACGCTTTCCATACCGATTCCAAAATTTTTATCTCCTTGATATGTTATTCGATACTAATTCGATTCATTCGTTATGTATTTTGTATAGCTAGCGAAACTACCTCAAGTATTTATATTTATAATAAAATCGTAACGAATCGGTATCTGTATATTGCAGGTATAGGAAAAATTGTTTTTAGGAACCTTTATTCATGTAACAGAATAAAAAGCAATGATTTTTAATTGTTTTTGTCCGCTTGTCCACTTATCTGCTTGTACGTTTGTCCACGCTGATCTCAGAATCGGTTTAACCGATTTGAATGCAGTTTCCACTATTTCACTATTGGATATTGGCAAACTTCCGTTACCATTCGTGGCCGAGGAAAGTTGTGGCGCAGAGGCAATCGACTGGTTATGGGTTCAATCCCCACTCGAGGAAGTGAAATATTTATTTACATTTATATTTTCATTTCTTCGCTGAGGTGTCGAGGCAAAGCGCGGCGCTGTGTTCCGCCACTCAACACGCAATGCCACCAGAACTCGGAGGAAAGTGGGGAACGGAGTGTCTTAACACTAGGTTCCCTCTACCTGCCCTGCTGTGTGCGGGATACAGCGTGAAGCTGATTTAATTAGATTTTTTTCTGATAACATACAGGGTTTGTTTTATTACAATCCGATCATAAATAAAACTGAATTGGCAGAATCTTTTTAGCTTTCAATTTTTATGATGGTAGAAAACACCAAGATTTTAAGATTTAGGATCGGGGTCGGACTTAACGCAGGAAAAACTGGGCTCACCGTGTATACACGTATTTACCCACTACCTAAATACCGTATAGTTCAATATTTTTCTTTAAACATTTTTTTTTAAATTACTTAATGAGGCCGTCGTGGCACAAGACTTTAAACGCGGTTCGTCAGTTGTGGGTTCAGTTCCCACTCAGGGAAATAATTTATATTTTATTTATATTTTCGTTTCATTGCTAAGTTAAAGAATGGCATTGAGTTCCGCCACTCAATACGTAATGCCTCAAAAATTGCACGGAAAATGGCAAAGCAGTGTCGTAACACTAGATCCTCCCTGTGAAACAAAAACATAAATTATTGTTTACCTATACATCTATACATATAAATAAAAATAAAGGGTATGTCTGTAATATCAACATAACTGTATTTCCTCAAGTGCATATAGTTATTTATACGATACCAAAACACAAATAAATAATTTTAACATTTCTGTCTGTCTTTCTGTTTATCCAGGCCAGCTCTCGGACCGACTGAACCGATTGTTATGAAATTTACATTGAAATATAGAGGGGGTTGTAAAGTAACCTAAAAGTTTTTTTAATATAAAAATGATTGTATCAATTTAAAGTATATATGTTGTTCGTCAAAATTGTTTCTTCCTAATAGAGTTATTTTATACAACTGTTTTATTAAATTAGCTAAATCTTTAGATATCAATGTTTTTTAATTATTATTTGTATGACGATAGAAAAACTCGAGATTGTATGATTATAAAATAGACTGAGATTTAGGATTTTCCAATGTAAGTTGACACCTTCTCAAGCAGTCGGTTATTGCTTGGAATTGCTGAATGATAGACAGAGGTTTACCCAGAATTTTTACGGAATCGGAATGTAAGTGGGAAAAACTACGTCTGCAGTGTGCGCCCAGTTACGGCTTACATAGATATTTTAATTTAATTTTACGCCAATATTCCTAAAACACTTATATTACGATTTTTTAATGCCTGACAATATAGATAAACAAATAAGAATTCTGTACTTCAAAAGGAAAAAAATGGAACCCTTTTAAGATCTCTTTGTTGTCCGTGTGTCCGTTTTTCAAAACCATTTTACAAGATCGTGTTGAGTTATCAATTTGAAATTAATATCAGGTATTCAGATTTACAGAAATAAATACAGATAAGGAAAAAAAAACCGAAAAGTAAAAATTTATAGATATTTCATAGGAAAAAAATATTACAAACTTATATTTGCAGTTTATTTCATATAAAATAAGTATATATGCCCGCAAACTTAAGTTTGCTAACTTTATTCGCAATCACCAAACCTAAAAAGACATTCCTGAAATTGGTACAGAATCCTTGCGAGTCTCACTTTCAACGAAAGACTTTCATTTTCTCGCTCTGGTAAGAAGGCAAAGCGCGGGGTTGAGTTCCACCAATCAGCATGCAATGTCTCGAAATTTAGGAGGTACGTGCGTGAACAACTA
Source organism: Heliconius erato x Heliconius himera (assembly GCA_013421005.1). Classification (NCBI taxonomy): domain Eukaryota; kingdom Metazoa; phylum Arthropoda; class Insecta; order Lepidoptera; family Nymphalidae; genus Heliconius; species Heliconius erato x Heliconius himera. Next base: position 4,867 of record JAATLQ010037885.1, on the reverse strand, counting down.
TGTGCAGCTAAAAAATATGGACATTGCGTTTAGCAAAAACAATAATTTCACTATGAAAGCTTTAATGAATAAGCTTGATACGTTTACCATATTTTGTGTTTGTACTTCATTTAACTATCCATCACTATTGTGACCATATTTAACATATATTCAGTATAAAGTGTCGCCCTGATAGATCAAATTAATATTTTTTAATTTTTTCCCTTTAGTAACAAGATAAATTGCGATATTGAGCTCCGCTACTCAACGTGCAGTGTCTAGAAAATTGATGATAAGCACAGTATCTTAATATTTACTTCCCTCTGCTTACACTTTCTTATGCGGAATACAGTGTGAAGCTAAAAACATCTCGATATCATAATTAATATTTTTCTTTTTTCATCGTCATAATAAGAAAACAGAGAGAGAAGTATTACTAAACTCTATTTACATACATACGAGTATAATACAGTTTATATGAGAGTTCCCTTTACACCAGACCCAGCGACGCTTTTTATGGAAAAACAAGAAAAACGAGCGTACGGGTCACCTACCAAGTGATCACCGTCGTCCTCAATGCCGTGTAACACCGGAGGAGCTACAGGTCGTGCGTTGCTTGCTTTTAAGGTGGAGATAGACGCGCTTTTTAAAGATACCCATGTCGTATCGACCTGGAAATATCGCGGCAGGTGGGCCATTCCATAGTTGCGTGGCGCGTAGAAGGAAGTTCCTACGAAACTGCACAGTAGCGTACCTAAATGGTATGAATGGTATTTTTGTTTGTTACGTACTGTGCGGTTACTGTGTGGTAACAGTTTCCTAGAACCCTCTCCATGATAAATGCGGTAGAGAACACACAGCGAGGCTTTGACACTTTGACTTTCACAGTGATTCACAAATCATTGGTTCCCTAGCGATTTGAACGGTTCTACATTGTATGCGATTAAATGGTTCACCACGACAAATACAGTTTTTTAAGTACGTTCCTTTCACCCAATAAGGTAATATTTCCGAGGGATACCTTAACAGAAGACTCAAATTTATTTCGGCACCCGTCAGTTTTTTCCCCAAAGAGACATATGGCGTCCACTGTGCTATCGTAGCGTAGTGAAAAAGCTGGCGCACCACTTGCATTAACTCTCGGAAGCCGAAGATGGAAATTTTGCAATTAATTTTGCTTTTACGACACCACCAGTACCAGGATGATCCTGTTCTAGGCCGGGATCACACGGTGGGTTAAGTAAACCAGAAGATCTTTATCGACGATCATTAATCAATCGCCGATCCTCCAGATGAACTAAGAGTTGACTATTTATGAATTTCTCCATCACTAACATTAGATCGGAACCGTTATCTTTCTTTGGGATCGGTGGATAAGAGCGAGTCATTACTACGCATTAGTTATAGTAGTATCCATGTGATAACTTACATTAAGCTAGCTAATTAATCCCTACGTGTGCCTAATCGATAGGCATATATGTTTGTACTTACATATTATGTATATGTTTTGAACTTCCAAGTCAAGTTCGACCATTAATTACAGCGAAAACTTTGTTTAGCTTCCTCATGGTCACTCTATCTTGAAATTAGTTTTCGTTGATTGTTCGACGCTTCCAAATCCCAACTTAATTAACAACTAAGTTACGTATAGTTTATTTTTGTGTGGAATATTCTTATAGCGTTTTGGATTGGGTATTTATTTTTATGACTTACAAAATATTTTGCATTAAACTGTATTTAAAACTAGAGGCCGCCCGCGACTCCGTCCGCGTGGAAACCCTATGATAACGTAACAATATTATCAACATAAGAAATATGGTAACTAAGTATTGCAAAGCTCTAATCATAGGTCTATTGGTAGCTACTGCAGTATGCTCCTATAGACTATATTTAACGATTTTTTTCCTTCAGCATTAACATGCAGATTTTTCGCTTTGAAAACACGTGAACAAGCCACATAGAGCTGCCCATGAGAAAAACATGGCGTGTCCAAATGTAGGTCTGCTACCTTCAAGATTTGACCGTGAGATCACGCATTCAGTTTTCAGAAGCGATAAATGTATCTATTTTCAATTAGGAATCAATCCCGCGGGAACTCCGGGATAAAAAGTAGCCTATATGTTATTCTGGGTCTTCAGCTACCTACATACCAAATTTCATCGAAATCAGTTCAGTAGTATTTGCGTGAAAGAGTAACAAACATCCATACATACTCACAAACTTTCGCATTTATAATATTAGTAGGATTGTATGTATTTCGAAAATTAATTTTAAAAAAATTAAAAGAATTACTTATTTGTTACTTAATGTGAATGGATGTTGTCGCCAAATAACATTATTGTGAAACGCTAATGTTATGCTTTAAGCGAAGCAAAGCTAATTTTAACAGTAGTTGTGCTTTGAAGCGCACAGTCACACTGTGCTGTGAAGCGCACAGTGTGTGACAATAAACGCAACGGCTATGTGTTCGATTTCCACTCAGGAATTTGCTTGATTTTCATTTGAATCATTTCTATTTCCTCACTCTAAAGTTCCGTAACTCAACACGTAAAGTCCCGAAAATTGAAATGTGGAAAGTGTGATCAGTGTTTTAACATCAATATTAACAGGTTCTGTCTGCTTACCATGCCATACGCGGAATACATCGTGAAGCCAAAAAAAAACTATCAAATGTGAATCGGACTAGCCATGAAGATTAGTTGTTTTTAAGTTATGAAATTTGGCACAAACTGAAAACTTACAACACAAATAATGGCATAATTCCGAAATGTTAAAGTTTATAGGTATTTTTTTATATTTGTAAATCATTTCATATAAAATACGTGTATATTCCTACAAAGTTGCTAAACTTGTATAAATTGTACTTCTCGTTGACCCACAGTTCTGAAATAGTACGGAAGCCTCAATGGGCGAGTGCGACTCGCACTTAACCGGTGTGTTTTTTTTAGCTTTACGCTGTTCCGTAATAATTTCATGAGTTTAAGTCAACGGGAAGTACTTATAAAAATTTAATTAAAATTTGGGGGCACATGCATTCATTTTGTATGAAATAAACTATAATTATAAGTTTCTAATAATATTATCTATGAAATATCTAAAAATTCTATATCGCATTTCGAGTTTCAATTAAATTAACCGTTACTTAGTTCTAACTTTATACCAAATAACTGTCTGATTACCGGGAAGTACCCTATAAATTTTGATTACACGAAGAAAATCATATAAAACACAGCAAAAACGATGCATTGCTCGTATTTTTGTTATATTTTCTTTATGATATTTTTTCATTAAAAAATAAAAAATGTCATAAAGAAAATATAACTAGCGTAACCGTATTCCTATGTTAGAGACCCAAATAGTAGAATATTTATTTTTCATACTCATAGGTAGTATAAAGCAAAATAAAACACTTTGCTTTCCATGTCTCCAGAATTCGAAGGAAAGTAGAGAAAGGGAGTGTCTTAACTCTAGGTTCCCAGGTTATCTCTGCCTACCGTGCTTTACAGGTTAAACCTATCAAAAACATTTTTCCTTTACCATGAAAATATAATTTTGCTTCGAACGAAATAACATTTTGTAATTAAATAATTTATCACATATTGGCGTTAAACCTTCTGATTAATAGAAGCGCGAGGACATTTTTAATATTGTTAACGATGGCCACCGATACTTCAGGGAGTAACTTGAAACGAACGCGTTTGTCCTAATTATAATGACAATATATGGAATGTAGGTTCAATTTAAATAATTTAATTGTAATCATTAAAAAAAAACAAGAAGCATCTTCAGGCTTGCACGCACGGACTGATAGCAGGGTATACATATAGGACCTGGTGTTCAGAGTCTCTGTTTACTCTTTCCGTCTCATTTCTAAAGCATTGCTTACTAAGCAGCGGAACTCAACGCCGCACTTTGTCCAGAGAGGGAAAATGAAAAAATAAACATAATCATTGCCCCAAGTGTGGATCAAACCAATCGCTATCACCAACACCATGCAGTCAGACGCTGTCTCACTATGCCACGAGTCCACGACGGTCTGTAATTTCAGTTTATTTTTGTAAAAATGTGAAATTTGATGTTTACCAGAATGATTTTGATATTGAAAACGAATTTAGTGTGTAAGAAAATGAATTTGAAATTTACAACAGGGAATTTGGTCTGTATAAGTTTAAATTTAGAGGTCAAAAGCTATATTATGTAGATCCCAGTTAAAACGATGACGAAAACGCAATGCAAGACGCATCTTAGCGTAACGTTTTCGTAATCGTTATAATATAAATAAATTGACTTCACGCTGTATCCCGCACACTGCAGGTTAGGCAGAGGGAACCTAGTGTTAAGACACTCCGTTCCCCACTTTCTGCCGAATTCTGGAGGCATTACGTGTTGATTGGCAGAACTAAACGCCGCGCTTGTCCTCGACACCAGAGCGAAGAAATGGAAATATACATTTAAGTAAATATTTCATCTCCTCGAGTGGGGATCGAACCCACAACCAGTCGGTTTTACAGCCACACTTTGTGCCCCTGCGCCAAGACTGGCCTCAACGTTATCTCTATATATAATAAGACAGTAAAAATATTTTGTCTGTACATTTAGTAATTTTGACTGAAATGGATAGAGGGATACTTAAAAAGACTAATAGAAAACAAAAAGATTTTTTTTGAATTTCTTGTCTGTCTGTCTGTCTGTCTGTCTGTCGACATATTGTTGTCCGCATTTTTCTCTGAAACTACTGAACCGATTTACTTGAAAATTTCACCAATTGCTTTGTTTTAACTCAATTTAGGTTCTAAAGTTTGGTTCATCAAAATCGGTTCATTACAAAAAAAGTTATCGTCATTTGAATGAACTCAAGGCATTAGCTTGCCAGCGAATGTTATATAGA
>JAATLQ010037884.1:44584-67994 GCA_013421005.1 Heliconius erato x Heliconius himera | reverse complement strand
AGGGGATCGAACCCACAACCAGTCGATTTTACCACACACTTTGTGCCCCTGCGCCACAACTGGCCTCAATAGAAATAGTTGAACATTATTACTGTTTATAATATAATATTTGAGGCCAGTCGTGGCGCAGTGGCATGAGGTGTGACTGTAAAACCGACTGGTTGTGGGTTCGATCCCCACTCGAGGAGATGAAATATTTACTTAAATTTATATTTCCATTTCTTCGCTCTGGTGTCGAGATTAAGCGCGGCGTTGAGTTCTGCCACTCAACACGCAATGCCTCCAGAATTCGGCAGAAAGTGGGGAACGGAGTGTCTTAACAATAGGTTCCCTCTGCCTACCCTGTTGTGTCCGGGATACAGCGTGAAGCTGATTTAATTTATATTTTAATATAATATACAATCATTTAAATATAATAAATGCTAAGAGTTGCACCACTCTCAATAATGCGGTCACTCTATACATTTACATTGTGATTTGGGTAATTATTATTATTCTACCGGAACGCATGAACTATTCTAAGGTAACAAACGCTGCTTAAAACAGTGTTTATAAGATTTTTATAGAAATAATAACAGAGAAAATCAGTTTTATTTTTAATGAGCACCTTAAAAAATATTTGATTTCTAATCTATGACTAGGATTTAGTTCTTACGACAAAATGATTGCATTAATCATAATAAACGGTTTATTTCTCCATTTTAATATAAAAAAACCGCAGTCTTAAGCTCCAGTACTGATACTGGTAATGTGAAAATACGTACGTACTTTATAAGTGAGATTACCAGGTCAATATAATCTATAAATATCTACATACTAAATGTATTTATAGAAATAAGCGCTTGTAGCTCAGTGGCATATGAGTGTGACTGTAAACGCAACGATCGTGGGTTCGATTCCCACTCGGGGGAATGCATTATTATTTATTAATATGTTCATTTCTTCCGACTTCCGTCACTCAACACGCAACGTCTCGAAAATGCAACGGAAAAAGAGTAAAGAAATGTTTCAATACTAGGTTCCCTCCGCCTACCCTGCTGTATGCGGGATACAGCGTGAACCTAAAAAAAAGTATTTGTATTAAGTAGTTACGTTACTTACATTATGTTTCGTTCTAGATAAGAGTTGTAAAAATGATATGAACGGTGTGCTCGTTGAAATTCTTTGTACTGGCGTTCTGTTATTACGTAAACATTTGCAGCTGTTCACTTGTTTTATAACATGGTTTTGATATTCACCCACTGCCCCAGATTACTATCAAAATATCGTTCAATCAAATGTTTTTTTTTATTGTAACTAAACATTTTTTTTTTCATTTGAGGCCAGTAGTGGCGCAGGGGCACAGAGGGTGACTGTAAAGGCAAAAAGTTGTGGATTCGATTCCCACTCGAGTAAATGAAATATTTAATATTTTCACTTTCTTCGCTCTGGTGTTCGCAATTCAACGAACAGTACCACCAGAATTCACCGAAAAATGGGGAACGTAGTGTCTTAACTCTAGGTTTCCCCTGCCTACCCTACTGTGTGCGGGATGTAGAGTAAAGCTAAGAAAAATCATGATATCTAAGACCTTTACAGGGATACTTTTAACGTTACCTCAACTAAGAACTCTACTTGACCTCGCTGAGTAGGCGCTAACTTGTCTTACATGTTTAGCAGGCCGTTCATATTTATAACAAGAAAGCGTGAAGGGCGGGAACTCTGATATAGCCTTGATGGTATTTATTGACGTTTGCTCTATTAGTGACCATTTTTGTACAAGTTTTTATTTACTTATTGACGTGTTAGTGTATGTGGAATGTTGCAAACTCAATGTGACCCACTTCCCAGTATCCGATTGAGCGGAAATTTAGATTACGATTTTAGTTCTTATGACAGCGTCACGCTGTATCCCGCACACAGCAGGGTAGGCGGAGGGAACTTAGTGTTAAGTCTCCGTTCCCCACTTTCTGCCGAATTCTGGTGGCATTGCGTGTTAAGTGGCAAGACTCAACGCCGCAGTTCTAATGACGATCAAATGATATATAATTAATATTGTTGTTAATCCAAAATGGCCGCCGCAATAAAATGGCGGACGTGATAAGAGTGTCAAGTGAGAGGGCTTAATTTGTCAAATACAATAAACTATGAACAAAAAATATCTAGATAGCTAGTATTTTTTTAATTAATATTATATTATTGAAATATTCTGTTGAACTATTAAAGGTAGAGTACGTATCGATATGATACGTAACCTACTTGTATAAAACTTTTTGCACCTATTTACTTTAATGCGATTTACTTTATTCTATATTTCTAACATACTTAATTGACCATAACGACGCGTAGATATAAAAATTTACACCACAGCTTCATAAATATGTATGAGTAAATACAATCAGCATTAAGCTTCACGCTGTATTCCGCAGGGTAGGCCTAGTGTTAAGGCACTTCACTTCATAATATCCACTGAATTATGGACGCATTGCGTGTTGAGTGGCGGAACTCAACGCTGCGTTTTACCTCGACACCAGAGCGAAGAAATGAAAATATAAAGTATTTTATTCTAGTCTCTCCTTAAGTGGGGAACGAACCTATAATAACACACTTGTACCCCTGCGCCACAACTGTCCTCATCATATCTTACCTTTCCAATGAAATAATAAAAATATCTGTAGCTTTAGATAAATTATTAGGTAATAAAAAATAAATTATTAAAGCAATTTTTTATAGCAAGTGTTATTTTATATATAAAATTTATTTTCCTTTTAAAATAAAAAAAAATTATATATGTGATAATCGCGTTTGCAGCTTATATCTTTTTATAAAATTTAACATTCTGAACCAGTACATTCGCAATCTTTCTTATATCTTTATTTAAAGTAGGCTGATCGTTTTCACACGATTATTGAAATTCTTGAATCGATTGTCCTTTGTTCATATTATTTGTATTCAATGTGAAGTTGGAAACTGCTATAGAATCATGTATACATATTTTACTTTTTTTCTTGGCTTTCTGGATCTGTTGCTTTAATATAAAATATTTTCATGAAGTTAGCTTTAAATACTATTTAAATTGGTTATAAATTATAAATAAATATATCCACCATCGTTATATAAATAATTTAAAAGTTAAATTATGCAAGTGTGTTGAAGGCAATGAAGTTATTTAAGTAATTAAAATAATTTATTACGTATATTTATATGTACTGGTTTTTAGTTTGATTTATTCACAGCTATATTACATTTTTATTTAAGAAACATTTTAAAGTCAATTTTTTTTAGCTTCACGCTGTATCCCGCACATAGCAGGATAGGGGGAACCTAGTGTTAACACACTCCGTTCGCTAGTTTCCACCGAATTTTCGAGGCATTGCTTGTTGAGTCACTGAGTGGCGGCACTCAACGGATTTGCTTTGGTGCCAAAGTGAAGAAATCAAAAGATTAATAAATATAATAATAATATTATTTACCCGAGCAGGAATCAAACTTACTTAACATTTTACCATTTCTATGATATAATTACTAATGTATATATTTCTATAGGCGTATCCCGATTGGTCATGGCACACAGCCGGGCGCGGGGACATCAACTGCACAGGCCTGATCTCTGTGTACCGAGTGCGCGCTGACCGTTGCAACCGCCTATGGGTGCTCGATGCTGGCGTGATCACCAGCCTAGATGACTTCCGCCGCGTCTGTCCTCCAAAAATTCTGATCTTTGATATGGCAACTGATCGTTTGGTAAGTTTATTGGCTTTTTTTTAGGTTTCACGCTGTATCCCGCACACATAGTAGAGTAGGCAGAGGGGGCCTAGGAGCCTAGTGTTAATACACTCTGTTTCCATTAAAAGCCGGAAAGACTTGTGCGTTGAGTAGCGGAACTCAACGCCCCGTTATGCCGCGTGACCAGACCGAAAAAATGAAAATGTTCAATATTTCATTTCCTCTATTGGGGATCAAACTCACAAGCTTCGCGTTTACAGTGATAATTTGTAAAGCGGTCCATTGCATTTTTTATTTTTTTAATTTACTAAATACATAAATAGTCATTGGAGAAAATGCGGATGTAATGTTTTGTATTTGAATAATATTTTTTTATTTGCCGTAAATATGATTACTTTGTGGCCAGTATTGGCGCAGGGGCACAAAGTGTCACTGTAAAATCGACTGGTTGTGGGTTCGATGAAATAAAATTATGAAATATTTATCTACATTTATATTTTCATTTCTTCGCTATGGTATCAAGAAAAAGCGTGTTGTTGAGTTCCAGCACTCAACACGCAATGCCTCCAGAACTTGGCGGAAAATATGGAACGGAGTGTCTCAACACTAGTTTCCCACTGCCTAATCTGCTGTGTGCGGGATACAGCGTGAATCTAATTTTTATGTTTATTAGTCTGATTCATATCGTTTGCGGTTAATTTGATATTAATTTCAGCATGATACGTAGACGCGATGTCAAGATAAATAAAGATAAAAAAAACCTTGACAGACGGACAGACGGACAACTAAGATCCTATATCCTATAAGGATTCCGTTTATCCCTTCTGAGTTACGGAACCCTAAAAAACAATTGTTTTTGTTTATAATAATAAATTCAGACCGGTTTTTTACGTCGGCTATTGAACGTAATAATGAAATCTGAGAGCAGCACGAGTGACTCGCTTGTTCAGTCATTGTGTAAATGATTAACCTCAATTTGATGTATATATATGTACTGTTATAGATCTAGTGTTATATCAAAGTTAGTGTGGAAACTAAAAGTGAATTATATCGATATAATGTGTATCGAGATAAAATGTTAATGTATTACTTGTCGAGTTATATCGATATAATGTTTATATCGAGATAAAATGCTAATTTATTACTTCTCTAAGTGGTTACTACTTCTATGACCATTGAGTATTGACATATTGGGACTGATCAATGAATTAAAAATAAATAATATTAAATTTTATTTGTCTATAAATCGATACTTAAAATGTTAATATAAAATTAAAAATACGTTTTTTCATTTATCACTTTGCAATTAGCACTATCTAACAATATTATATTTGATTTTGCTATAAACTTCGGCAACTGAATCAGTTAACCCGAAATATCTCTTAGCATACTTATTTAGAAAACGTATATAAAAATTTGAACGTAGCGGGACTCGAACCCGCGTCTCCTTTCCTAAGTGTGGATTAACACTTTAAAAAAATGTTAAAAACCTCTTACCATGTTATGTTTTCACAGCACGTCTTCGTTGTACTTGTACGAAACGAACCCTATAATATTAGTTACGCCTTTGATATATTATCTAGAGCCATTGTGCTTTGTTAAGATATTAACCATATTAGTTATATTCTCAACTGTTTTACTATACAAATACACTAAACTCTTTTATAGAATAGTTTCACTAGTACCTAAGCATTTTTAATATCGCGAAAGATGTCATAAATAATTATAATTTTTAACAAAAAAAATCAGACTTCCACAGGATCCCATAATCAGAACCTAACCAAAATTCCATTAAATTTCCCTTGAAGTGAATCCTTTCCAAGAAAAAAGAATAAGCGAAATTGGTTGGCGTGATATTTACTTTTTCGTCCATTTGTCGCGCACATACTTTAAGAAAATTCAAGACTTATGTGATTTTCTCATGAATAAGATTGTCAGAAATGGACCAAATTAAAATGGGACCACACGGAAAGTGCCAGCTTTCAAATAAAAAATAAAAAAATCATGAAAATCGGTTCACCCAGTCAAAAGTTCTAAGGTTACAAAATTGATAACCTTCTCCTTATGGAAGTCAGTTAATATATAAAATTATATTTAAAATTGATATCTGCTGATGCAAAAAAGTCACTATTTTATCTATAAAAGGATATAATATTCTTATTATGCGTAAAGTAGATGACTTTGCACGAGTCGTTAGTATTTAAGTTATTGTTGTGTTACACTTTCACATGACATACATTTTTTTCTCGAATGCGTAACCAGTTCCAATTAGGATGCTCATATCGTAAAATGGCATCGTGTTAATGCTCCTTCTGACCTTAGCGTTGTACGTTCGTCGATTTGAACGAATATTTAAATCTCTTTTAATTTTTTTTTAAATAAAAAAAAACATGTCTTGACTTGAGGCCAATCGTGGCGCAGCGGCATGAGGTGTGACTGTAAAACCGACTGGTTGTGGGTTCGATACCCACTCGAGGAGATGAAATATTTATTTACATTTATATTTTAATTTCTTCGCTCTGGTGTCGAGGGGAAAGCGCGGCGTTGAGTTTCGCCACTCAACACGCAATGCCTTCAGAAGTTGGCGGAAAGGTTAGGTTCCCTCTGCCTACCCTGCTGTGTGCGGGATACAGCGTGAAGTTGAAAAAAAAAAAACTACTCTGGACTCAAAAGTAGGCAAGCTTATTATTATGTAAGTTAAATATAGTATGTATGTGTTTTTTTTTTGTATTTTAAGACAGAAAATGTGAGAATTACCTTTTGTAGAATATTTTATGAAAATCACGATAATTGAATGAATATTTTATTACATTTCATTCATTCATTCATTACAAAAGTATATCTTTGAAATGTACGGAAAGGTCAATCTTACATCATGCAAATTACAGTGATATCATAATAATAAAACTAGGTTCCACTCCGGTGGGTCGAGCTGGGTCAATAAAATTATTTTATGAACCAGATGTGGTGAAATATGGAACCAGGAAACTTACTTAGAATACCCTCTATTATATGGACTTTATTATCTAAAAAAAGGAATATAATTCAAATATAATATTCAGTAATACAATTATAACTACAAATATATAATACGTGAGATTATATCGAGCGAAAATAATAACAATTTGGTAGCTTCCAAGTCGTCTCTAAGATCTCTCCACATTCTATCTAAATTTAGTTTCTTTCAGTTCTCTCTCTTAAATTCTCTATTTAAAATCTCCTAATTTTACAAGCACCATTTCTTATAATAGCTTTACTTTGACACCTTAAAACTAATAATTTGATATTATCTATATTCGTGCGTCGATCGACCGAACGAAGGTCGAACAACCGTAAAAATATTTAGTTCCTAATAATAACTAATTAAGATACATATTATAAATATTTCTTAATGATATGTATGAGGCTGTTACTATGAAAGTAAATTTTAAGGTTGTATGCAATACAATAAGATTTTAACTTTCAAGGTCTTGATTAGTAATTTATATTAATCATTTCCGGGCACTTTATAAAAACCGTTTCTACAATTCTATATCATAAAAAAATCTATTTCACGCTGTATTCCGCATACATCAGGGTAGACGAAGGGAACCTAGTGTTAAGACACTTCATTCTCCACTTTTCGCCGAATTTTTCGAGGCATTGCGTGTTGAGTGGCGGAACTCAACGCCATGCTTTTACAATTTACATTTACAATTTACAATCATCGCATTACAGTCACACCCTGCGCCACGACGGCCTCAATGTATTAATAATTATATATATAAAATCGTATTTTATTTAATTCAAGGAAATACTTAGTTTTATTCCGTTTTATAAAAAAACACAGAAACCAAAAAGCTGAGTGACTGAAGTCTGACTAAAATTACTTAGATATATAGTACATTAGCTCAAAAACTTAGTTATTAAAGTCCATACATAAAAGTTTGTTAAATTTAGTTTTTAATTTTTGTATGTTAACTTTAGAAGAAGGGAAAAAGTCAAACGTGGGGAAGCAAAGAAATAGATAAATTTTTAGTTATTGATATACTGAACCAATTCCATTTCCATCCAAAGCCATTAAATTTATATGGAACGCGCTATGGGGTAAGGGTAATCAATACATGATACACAGAATTCAAAACAAGAAAAGAATGCTAGTGTAAACATAAAATAAATACACGCGGCTATTTTAGGGCTTCCCCCAGTTTCTTTATTTATAATACCTATATTCAGTGTTACAAATATTAATAAAAAAAATATTCCAATATTTTAATTTAAATGTTATTTAAAATTTTATTAAAATTCCGTTAATTATAACATATATACATACATATGTACATGTATCTAGTATCTTAAAACATATTTTCCTCTTAGTCTATCTCATACAATTTTGTGTAATAATATGTATTAGAGGACACGATGACGCGTAAATAATACACGTTGCCATAGCAACGAGTATGTGACAACCAAATTATAAATACAATAATATATATTTATATTGTCAAATGTAATGTTTTGTTTATTGATTTAATGTACTGTATAAGGATTATTATTGAGAAATATTAGCGTTGTGCACTTATCCTACATAAAAAATAAATAAAAATAAATTAGCTTCACGCTGTATCCCGCACACAGTAGGCTAGGCAGAGGGAACTTAGTGTAAGACACTCCGTTCCCCACTTTCTGCCGAATTTTGGAGGCGTTGCGTGTTAAGTGGACACCAGAGCGAAGAAATGGAAATAAAAAAATAAGTTTATATTGCATCTCCAAGAGTGGGGATCGAACCCACAACCAGTCGGTTTTACAGTCACACTTTATGCCGCTGCGCCACGACTGGCCTTCTTCTACATATAAATTATAAATGTGCCAAATTTAATACTCCAAAAGTTTTCGCTTCACGTATTTAATATATAAATATAATATTTGTATTATATATCTAAATTCTAATTCCAAGTTTATAAATAATGGATTGTCCAGTTATTGACCATTGATCAACAACCTTATTGTATTAATACCGTTAAATGTTAAATTGTTATTGAATGCATACCTCTAGGTATGCGCTTAGTCATATACGTAGGTAGTCTATAGGTTTGTAATATAATCCTTGGTTACTATAGGCAGTTTTAGTGTAAAGGTTAGTTATAGTTAGTATTTATTAGCAAATAATAATTGAGTTAGACTGGAATCGACACACCTCGAGTCGATATTAGTTATTATATATGTATATCGGTAACCAAGAATTTTTTATTAATTTATATTGAAAATATATGTTAAAATTATTGTATCATAACAAATATTTGTTAGTATCATAGTATTATATTATAGTTTTCTTTTGTTAACTTGTAGAATTTCGTTTATATTTAATAAATAGAGTGGGTAAAGAGAACATAATAACATTTATTTTTTATTTTTGTTACAAAGAGCTTTGACCTTTTTGCTGTAGGGGTTGCCTGGAAAAGATCACCTGCGGTGATAAGGCCGCCCTTACACCAATGCTTTTCTGTTTGATTGTTTTTGTTCTTTTGTAATTGTTCTTGTTGGTGTAATAAAGACTTAGATAATAATAGAAAAGAGCTTTGATAGTATAGCGGGATAGACAGAGCGAACACAGTGTTCTACAAAATTGGGGAAAATTTATTTGAAACACAAATATTAAATAAATAAATTGTATCTATGAATAATAAATAATTTGATTAAATGAAATAAAAAAAAATATTCCGATTACGAATCGATTTTTTAATTTGACACTGTCAAAGTACTCCGTTCTCCATTGAAAAGGAACGCGGAACTTAGCATCAGCTGTCGCATTTTGCCTAGCCATGTATCTAATTGGAACAGAATCTATAAATGTTATATCTTTATTAATTTTTACTGGACGTATTAAATAACTTCTGAAGGTCTTTCTTTTGTTTTTTAATTTCTTTAATTTATAACACTCATCTAAGTAACTAAATTAAAATCTTTATCAGGAGGCCAGTTGTGGCGCAGGAGCACAAAGTGTGACTCTAAAATCGACTGGTTGTGGGTCCGATCCCCACTCGAGGATATGAAATATTTATTTGCATTTATATTTGCATTTCTTCGTTCTGGTGTCGAGGCAAAGCGCGGCGTAGAATTCCGCCACTCAACACGCAATTCCTTCAGAATTCGGCGCAAAATGGGGAACGGAGTGTCTTAACACTACGTTCCCTCTGCCTACCCTGTTATGTGGGGGATGCAGCGTGAAGCTGAAAAAAAACTCAACTTACCATAGGGTCTAGGGTCTATAATTTTTAACGATATAGTGAAAGGTGGTCTCGTTAAATACCAGTTTTGCTCATATAGTTGGGTGTAGTTAATTACTGCTCTTAATATGTAACTTAGTTACTATTTACGTTTTTATAGTATGGTGAATGACACTTGAAGCAAACACGTAACGTCGATAACTAACGATACAGCCTAGCCTTGTATAGTCAATGCATCCATTAATATGTAATAATTATATATAAAACTAGAGGGCGCGCGCGGCTTCGCCCGCTTATTAGGAGTGAATTCTAAAAAAACCACGAAACACGTGTTCAATAAAATATTTTTAACAGTCTGAATTTAATTTTTTATAAAAATCGGTGGCAATTTAAAGATTTTTCCATATAAACTTTCAACCCCTTATTTGAACCCTTAGGGGGTGAATTCTTAAAAACCATGAAACACGTATTCAATGAAATATTTTTAGGAGTCTGAATTTCAAATTTTATAAAAATCGGTACAGATTAAATTTTTTTTCCATACAAACTTTCAACCCATATTTCATACCTTTAGGGTTAAAATTTTTCAAATTCCCTTCTTAGTGGATGTCCAGAATATGAAAATAAACATCTGCCCAAATTTCACGTTTCTACCATCAGCGGTTACGGCTCTGCGTGCGTCTTACCTCAGTCAGTCAGCACAAATCCTTTTATATATATAGATATAAGAAGAAGAAAATAAAAAGCAGAATTTGACCCATTTGCAGTAATTGCCTTAACATGAACAATATAATAATATTGTGGTATCATCGAGTTGATCTGATGATAACGCCAGGATGTGAATAGTGGAACCCTTCAGAGGTTCCTAGTTAGCCACCAGACTATAGCTGATATAATTTAATGTTGATAGCTGATAAATTTAATATTTTGTGCAATAAAGAGTTTTTTTTTATTAAATATTATTATCAATTATATACATATTTCATTACAAAAGTGCAATGTGTAATATTAATGAATAATCTGTTTTTTTTATTGATACCTACTTAATCAATAAGCAATTTTTATTGCACTTAATTGAACAAAATTAAAAAAAAAAACGTAAATTGGCAGGAATATCATGTCAGGCCGGTTTAAAAAACGATAACAATTAAAAAGATAAACAAAGGATATGTATCCTTTTTAATTCCAAATTAATTTGGCATAATTTGTCTTATTATTATGTCAGTAATTAGTAAATATATAAGAAATTAATTATTAATTATTAAATAAAATTCGTATCCATTAAACTATCGTGAACAATGGCAAAGTGTCTGACTACATACGCAGTGGTTGTGGATTCAATCCACGGCATTGGATAGTGGGAAACGGGAGCGTCGTGATGGGAACGGAGTGTTTTAACACTAGGTTCCCAGGTTGCCTCTGCCTACCCTGTTATATGAGGCAAAAAAAGTTTTGTTTTGGCAAACAATGTGCGGCGTTGAGTTACGGCACTCACTCAATACCTAGTCTCTTAAATTGAGGTGAGATACGAATAACGGAATATCTTAACATTAGGTTCTTTCTGGATACACCGTAGACCTAAAAAAAATCATCTAAATAACATTTTTAAATCCTTTTAATTTACATTTTGTTTTTTTTTTATTTATTAACTGATAAGTAATAAATAGATTTGTTATTGTCAATTTTCCTACATAATTAAAAAAAAATAAAATAGTCAATTTTCCTTTTAAAAATATTAGCAAAATAAATATTATAAACGATTGCCCTTGAAGAAAGAGACCACTTGTGTAATATTATTATGTCACGGTCACAGTTCCCATTAATACGGTAGAAGCAAATGGAGATCGCATTCGTATTGATAACAAAAGCTTTTACTTTCAATTTTAAAGGTCATAATATACCTTTTTTTTACTTCTGAGGCACAAAGTTTACGCACTTTCAAAATTATCTGCGTAATAAATCCTTAATAAAAGTTGTTCTGGATTTGATTTAATCTTTTTTTAATAATCATTGGGTTTAGGTGCATATTTTGAAATATTTATAATATGATGTCAACGTCTCGCTTTCTAAATATTAATTGAGTTTAAGACTATGAGGGAGACTTACGCCCAATATTAATAAACTATCTCCAACGTCAATCTTCGATTGTTCCATATATCTATCCAATCTAGAGATTGGATAGATATATGGAACGCGGAGCTCAACGCTGGGCTTTTGCCTTGGTGCCAAAGCGAAGAAATGAAAATATTAACAAATAATAAATCATTCCCTCGAATGGGCATCGAACTCGCAACCGTCCCGGTACAGCCATGTCTTAATTTAAGTTGGTGCTTTTATCTAATAAAAAAATATTTTACTAGCATACGGATTAAATAGAAATTTAGTGTAATAAATAATACTTTAATAGCTTTGTACTTTGGAATGTTGAATCTTAGCATAAACTATAAGAATTTTATTGTACGTGTAATAGGAAATCGTTCTTTATTGAGAAATAAATGTCTCTGTATCACATACGGATATACCTATTCACTACGTTTATGTATATATAATGTATTCTTATAGTGTATTTATTATATAATTCACTTAACGAACGGCCATACCCGATAAATGTTATCTAATAAATAGAAATTAAACATAAGCCCACTTTACGCAATACTTTCCCCTAGAGTAAGATAGCAAGTACGTTTTCCTACACGGTCATTAGAGACAATATATGAGTACATTATATATTCTTACTTAATTTGTTTCTTATAATAATATTACTGCAAATTACACCTAATAAAATTAAGAAGAGTTGATGGTGTCATCACACATCATCAAAAAGAGAAGAAGCTCAACTCAACATATAGAGAGAAGTATACCACAAAATTAAGAGAAATAAAAGAAAATACATCAAAACAAAGAAAATAGTAGGCTATGGCTGGTATAGAGAAAACTCTATAAATGATCTCTACCAGGGAACCTTAAGGTGTAGGAATATGTAAATCGGTAGGAGGTTTACTTACTTTATATACTTTTACATACATACGTTTTAATATACTAATATTATATTGTTAAATAACTGATTATCATAAAGTAAAATTTCTAATATCTATCCACAAATATATATAAAAACACGATACTTTATATTTCACAATATTAAACACTATATTTCAGTTAATCTATATATTTTAATAATCAATTTGATAATCAGCTTCACGCTGTATCTCGCATATGGCTGGATAAACAGAGGAAATCTAGTGTTTAGGACACTTCGCTCTCCACTTTCCACTAAATTTTTCGTAGCACTGTGTGCAGAGTGGCGTAACCCAACGCCGGGTTTTTGCCTTGGTGCCGGAGCGAGGAAATGAAAATATTAATAATTCATTCTTCCTGGTGGAGATCGAACCCACACCCTTGTGCCACTGCGCAACGGAATTATAAGATTTGTTAACTCTGGACTAGTAAAAAGGATCCATGCCAAATTACTGATCGTGGCGTCTATTTACCAATAAGCTGAAGTATACACCAGCGATGATTTATTTGGAAGAATAGAAAGAAATAGAAGGCTAGACGAAATTAGACCTAGATCAAAACTGGTTTCTATCGAAATTATAGTCAGATTTGACCCTGATTATTCAGTTATAACATATAATTAATAGGCCGTGTAATAAAAAACCAGTTGTTTTTCATTAGGAACTACATGTTATGAAAAAATAGTATCAGTTTACTTCACGCAATCATTAAGTAAAACGATTGTAATTAACAGCCTGTTAATATATAAATTTCTGATTGAATGAAAAATATATTAGCTGTAATGTAATGATAATTATGTATTTTTTTCTGCTTCACGGCGTATCCTGCTATTAGTAGGATACGTAGAGAGAACCTAGGAACTTAGTGTTCAGACATTCCTTTCCCATTATGACATTTCCGTTCTCCACTTTCCGCCGAATGAATGAATGAAAAAAACAATTCATTCTCCCAAATATGGATTGAATCCACAAGCATTGCGTATGGTTATATCAATGCAAACCTTTTCCGACTTTCCGTGGAATTTTTTGAGTCATTGCGTGTGAGTGGCGAAACTCAACGCCGCGCTTTGCCTTGTTACTAGAGCGAAAAAATGAAAATGCTAATAAATAATAATAATCCACCGAGTGCTCATCGAACCCATAACCGTTGCTTTTACAGTCACACTATTCTGCCACTGCGCCACGACGGCCTCGATTATGTAAATGTCATATTAAAAAACGATATCAAGTGTTTAGTATAGCGTTGCTACTTGTAGTATAACTAATGTGACTAGACGTCTTGGTTTGAACGGGACTGTCTCGTTTATCTTTCTTCTGTCCCAAAAAATGCGACCGTAATGAAGTATCCTAAAAAAAAAACAAAAGCACTATCAGATGTTAAGAAAAATTGAAAAACCTCCATAGAAAAAAAATACGAATCTCTAAAAAAAGCCACCCTAAAAAAAAACGAAAGCCATCATAAAACACAGAAGCATACCTCTAAACGAAACCAACACTACACTGTCTCGTTTTGAGACGTATCAAGACTGGTCACGTCATGTTTAACTATAATCTCGTTCAATGACAGTGACGTAGGTATACATTGTACGCGAACAAACGCACGGATACAGCACACCCTTTCCAATCTAAAAGAATGACCTCGGATGCAATGAGCGCAACCCGCGAGAATTAAATTGGAAACGGATGGAAATACTGTGTACATGTTTTGAATATATAGTGTGAAAAAAAATACCGGTAAAAGCTGTTTGCCTTTACCGGTATTTATTTAAATTCTCTTGTTGTTAAACAGTTTTTTTCATATTTTGATCATATTTGAGCGTAACTAAGTTGTTTATATGTAAAAGTTTACTTTATTATTATTATTTTTTTGTATTCAATATGAATATACCTATTTGAGATATTAGGTACAAATACAGATAATAATTTATAGTTAATTTACGTAAAATTTAATTGTAACATTCCGTTTTCTTTAACGTCACACTTTCACAAACATCAATTGTTATGTAGCGTATCTTTTATAACTGACTTGTGTTTTCGAAGAACTTACATTTACATTACGAGCGTCTTTTATTTAATTTGGTTTAAAACGGAACCACAGAGTCCAGATACAATTAATGTAAATAAATCAGCTTCACGCTGTATCCCGCACACAGCAGGGTAGGCAGAGGTTACCTAGTGTTAAGAGACTCCGTTCCCCACTTTCTGCCGAATTCTGGAGGCATTGCGGGTTGAGTGGCAGAGCAGAGCGAAGAAATCGAAATATAAATTTAAGTAAATATTTCATCTCCTCGAGTGGGGATTGAACCCACAACCAGTCGGTTTTACAGTCACACTTTGTGCCCCTGACTGGTCTCAACGATTAATGTATGCTATGAAATTTCAATATTACTAAAATTCCTATTGGAATAGTAGCAATACTATAATAAAAATAAAACATCTTATTATTTGTACTGACTATGTATTAGTAGGTAGATACCTACATAATATGTCAAAATCTATTTAAAAGTACCAGATGAAGAATTAAGAACAAGAAACCATTATATATAAGTAATTACAATTTTTAACAAAAAAAATACTGACTTCCACTGGATTCCATAATCAAAACCTAACTAAACTTTCACCACACTAGAAGACATTCCTTGAAGTGTATCCTTTCCAATAAAAAAAGAATAATCGAAATCAATTTGCGTGGTATTGAGTTATTTGTCCATTTGTCGCACACATATCTATTGTCAATTTAAGACTTATGTGATTTTCTCATAGATACTATTGTCAAAAGTGGCCCAGATTAAAATGGGACCACACGGGAAGCATCAGCTTTCAAGTCAAATATATCTAAGAATCATCAAAATCACCACCCAGTTTTCACCCAGTCAAAAGTTTTGATATGACAAACAAAAGAAAACATTCGAATTCATAGCCTCCTCCTTACGGAAGACGGTTAAAAAAAAATACTAATATTTTTAATCTACATAAAATAATGTCAATAGAAATGTAATCTATGCAGATATATAATCTGTTTCAATTTTTAATCTATGTCTATGTCATAATTTCAGGTGAGAAGCGTATACTTCCCCCGTGAGCTGTTGCGGCCGAGTTCCCTCCTCACCAACATCGTATTAGATGACAGCAGATCGTCAGCTTCCCGCCATTCCTCTACGTGTGATAATCTTTTTGCCTACATAAGTGACACTGTTGCACCTGGTAAGTTATATTACAAAAAAATCAAATCAGCTTCACGCTGTATCCCGCACACAGCAAGGTAGGCAGAGGGAACCTAGCGTTAAGACACTCCGTTCCCCACTTTCTGCCGAATTCTGAAGGCATTGCGTGTTGAGTGGCAGAACTCAACTCCGCGCTTAACCTCGACACCAGAGCGAAGAAATTTAAATATAAATTTAAGTAAATATTTCATCTCCTCGAGTGGAGATCGAACCCACAGCCAGTCGGTTTTACAGTCACACTTCGTGCCGCTACGCCACGACTGGCCTCAAATATTACAAAGAAGAATATAAAATATTTTCTTAAACATCATCAGAAATAGCTTTATAGCGCTTTAAAAACACTATAAAGCGTTAATATAGAGTTTATGATAATTATAGCTGTTTTATTAAATACAGTGGAAAGGACTTAGTTAACTCGTTAAATATATAATTTGATTTACGTAAGAAACGTTATGAAATGAAGTGAAAATTATTATAGAATGACTAAGTATATAGCAAGAGAAATTGATTTGATATTTAAAAATTTAAATATATTTTACAATATTATGATGTCAATGTATTAATAGTGAATGGTGTATAATATACCAGAAAATAAAAAAAAAAAAACTATTTCACGCTGTATCGCATGGTAAGCAGAGGGAACCTAGTGTTAAGATACTTCGTCCTCCATTTTCCGACGAATTCTGGAGGCATGGCTTGGTGAGTGATGAAACTGCACGCCGCGCTTTCGACTCAATACCAGAGTCAAGAAATGAAAATATAAATTTAAATAAATATTCCATTTCCTCGAGTGGGGGTCGAACCCACAGCCGCGTCGTGTTTACAGTCACACACTTGTGCACCTACGCCACGACTGGGTCCCAATACAAAAAAAAAACGGAAAATTATACAGTTCCAACTCATCACTTCAATGCATGCGTGTTCGACTTTAAATAATGCATAATGCATTCCGGACAAACAAACATTCTTAAATATCATTTAGCACCAATATAGTTACTATTAGTTGATAATTATTTTAATCGGAACAATCGCGTGCATCACATTCTGTATAAGTATTCTATCAATATCAATCAAAAACATTGCGTGAGTTTACTTTAAAAGGGAAATTACTTGAGGCGCCATTATTTATTGGCATAAATTGTATATAATATAAAATAAAAATAAAACAAATCAGCTTCACGCTGTATCCCGCACTCAGCAGGGTAGGCAGAGGAAACCTAGTGTAAGACACTCCGTTCCCCACTTTCTGCCCAATTCTGGAGGTATTTCTTGATGAGTGGCAGAACTCAACGCCGCAGAACTCAACGCCGCGCTTTGCCTCAACACCAGAGCGAAGAAATGGAAATATAAATTTAAGTAAATATTTCATCTCCTCGAGTGGGGATCGAACCCACAACCAGTCGGTTTTACAGTCACACTATATGCCGCTGCGCCACGACTGACCTCGTATATAATATCATATATTTTTTTACAATCAATTGATTATTGAGGTCAGTTGTGGCGCGGGGGCACAAGTGTGTGTTTAAAAACGCGACAGGTAGTTGGGTCAATTTCCATTCGAGGAAATGCAATATTTCATATTTTTATTTCTTCGCTCTAGGTCGAGGCAAAGCGCGGCGTTGAGTTCCACCACTCAACACGCAATGACTACAGAATTCGGTGGAAAATGGAGAGCGGAGTGTTTTAACATTAGGCTCCTCTGCTTACCATGCTACATGCGTGATAATCGATTATATTTTTAAAACATACGTTAATTGAGGCCAGCGTGGCTCTGTCGTTCCGCAACTGACTGTCAGCGCGATGGATGTTGCTTCCCATTCGGATAAATGAGTTATTTTAAATTTTGCCGCTTTGTAAGACAAAATGCGGTGTTCACTGTTCAGTTCCGCCACTCAATACGTTATATCTCGAATTCTGGAGAAAAATTAAGTTCTCTCTGCCCTCTCTGCCCTCTCTGCTGTCATCGGAATAAAGAGTAAAGAATAAAAAAAATCTTGGCAATAATATCGTTGTCTGTGATGTCAATGTGCACAAGAGTTTTCTCAGTATGTACCTACGTGAATACGAGAGAAATACAATGCATATTTAATACACTTTTTATTCACTAAAGTTGATTTATATCTTTTTTCTTTATTTTTTGTCATTACGTGTTTATAACAGGAAACTTAACTTAACTTTTGTTTTTTATTGCAAGAAAGGTTAATGCACTGAAACTATTTATACATAAAAATATAAAGTTATAAATAGTAAATCAGCTTCACGCTGTATCCCGCACACAACAGAGTAGGCAGAGGGAACCTAGTGTTAAGACACTCCGTTCCTCATTTTCCACCGAGTTCTGGAGGCATCGCGTTTTGATTAGCAGAACTCAACGCCGCGCTTTGCCTCGATACCAGGGCGAAGAAATGAAAATATGAATGTAAATAAATATTTCATTTCCTCAAATGGGGATCGAACCTACAACCAGTTGATTTTACAGTCACACTGTGTCCCTGCTTCACGACTGGTCATCAAATTAAGTTATAAATAGTAAACTATTTATAACTTAATTTGATCACATATTATTATGGTACCATTGCATACTTATTCGATATATCGAAAATATACATACATTCATACTTAATACACTTTTCCAATATTATATATAGGTATTTTTTGTATTTTAAAATTTGATATTCTTAATAATATCCAAACAAAAAGCTATAATATAAAATCAAGTCAGCTTCACGCTGTATGCCGCACGCAGCAGGGTAGACAGAGGGAACATGGACATTCCGTTCCCCACTTTACGCCGAATTTTTTAAGGCATTGCGTGTTAAGTGGCGGAACTCAACGCCAGACTTTTGCCTTGGTGCCAGAGTGAAGAAATGTGAAGAAATAATAATTCATATCCTCGAGTGGGGATCGAACCCACAACCTTTGCGTTTCAGTCACACCCCTGTGCCACTGGGCCACGACGGCCTCGAGCTATAATAATGTTGTTACTTTTTTACCATTAGATTTCAATAATGTTGTTACTTAATGGCGTATCTATTTTAATATTGTACTAATTTATAATCTGTTTTAACTTGGAGGATATTACACCGTTTAGGGAAGTCAGCGACGTGTGTCGAAAGTCGGCTTTCTCCAAAAATTACATAAAAGGAAAATAACATCACATTTACTAATGCAGTAAATACATACATTATTCTGTCGGTCTGGTGAACCGAAAAAATCGAAACGTCTTATTAAATATTTATAATAACACAAAACGATTGCACCGCGTTCTCATTATTCTTGCATATTAGTTATATATTTTTCAAATGTTTGATAATTTGTTGAGGTGATTTTTAAATAGACTTTAATTAACGTCAGTGTCAGTCAGTACTGGAGTTACTAATTACTAAAGCGATTTATTTAGTTTTATATATTTTTTAATTGCATACAAAGCAAAGAATATTTATTTTTTATCACTAGAAAATGTTCTTTTTTTTTATTATTAAAGTATTTCTTTTTATATAGGAGAAAATGTATGTGCGAAATTGAAATTTTATCTGACCACCTTTTTGCATAGTCCAGAGATCTAATTTATATATCTATTGTTATAATATTTTACGTTTTTTAAAACTCAACTAAAGTATAAGACATGTCACCGAGCACCCAAGACACGGGCATTAAATGATCTGGGATCTTCTTACCTACATGATATATTTAAAAAATTGTTTACATGCGAGTCAGTATTGGACTAAATATTCCGTACAAATTTCATATAGGTACTTCAACTTATAAAAAGTGATAAATTTAAATTTGCGGACATATGCACTCTTTTTGTATGAAATGAGCGACAAATATTAGATTGTAATTTAGTTTCTACGATATACCAATAAATTTTCATATTTTGTTTTTTTTTTTACGTTTGTACTGTAAGTTCGACTTATGCCACTTCTTGCCAAATTTAATTATTGTAAGTCCACAAAAAGCACTTATAATATAGATTTAAATTAGGTACACCTCGAGTTTTGTAGGAAATACAGCAAAAACACTTGCATAATCTCTCGTATCCTTTGATTGTGTTGACTTAGAAGCTTATATTTTTTCGTGCTCCAAGAAAAATTTTGTAATTATAATTTTTAACAAAAATCCCATAATCAGAACCTAACCAAACTCTCATCAAACTACCCTTTAAGTGTATCCTTTTAAACAAAAAAAAATAATTGGACCAGGTTGGCACTTGATATTGAATTATTCGCTAATTTGTCACGCACATATTTAATGTAAATTTTAAACTTATGTGACTTCCTCATGGATAACAGTGTCAGAAATGGACCAAATCAAAGCGGAAATGCAAACCGGAAAATACAGCATTATGCCCAACCAAATGCCATTTATTGCATTTGACCTAGATCAACAGTATCATACTTTAGTAAAAATGACTCAAAATCTACCTTACTTTAGTTCGCAATCACTAAATATTATTGTTCTTCCATTAAAAATGAGTGAGTACCTATTAAAAGCGCCCGTAGTTTCGCTGCAATAGCAAAGGATCGTTTTACTCCGAGGAATCATCTCGTTCAATTTTCCACTTTCTGTCAATGTTACTAAATATCCCGGAAAAGATAGCATTTTTTTTCTAACATTGTTGAAACATTTAAGTAATATCTACTCAGAAATGCTTAAAAAAGTTGTCTTATCTTAGAACTCGGTTCTTCCGGAATGGTAAGCCTTGTAACTTAGCTCGAACCACAAGGAAAAGTAAGCAATGATCATTCTAAAGAACAAAGAGAATTGTTACGAAAACATGATAATAAAAAGTAATGATTATTTATTTATGTTAAGACTAGCGGCCCGCTCGCGGCTTCGCCCGCATACCACCTATTACATATTTATTATGATACATTTGTCAACAGATTAATTCATTCAATCATGAAAACCTTGCTATATATATATTTCTGGTGTACAATAAAGATTACTTTACTTATTTTACTTACTTGTTTTCATTATTCTGAGAAAGAGCGATCATTATATGGCTGCTTGAGAAGCTGTCATTACTTTAGCTTATAAGTTTCAATATTCATGTCAAATAAAAAAAATGATCTATCTTACATTGATCTTAAGTATTATATTTAATACAATAAATGAAATAGTGATGTAAAATCTTATTGTTTTACATATTTTGTAATGGTATCAGTGCTTGT
The DNA here is from genome assembly GCA_013421005.1 of Heliconius erato x Heliconius himera. Lineage (NCBI taxonomy): Eukaryota > Metazoa > Arthropoda > Insecta > Lepidoptera > Nymphalidae > Heliconius > Heliconius erato x Heliconius himera. The sequence continues at coordinate 46,671 of JAATLQ010037884.1, read as the reverse complement.
TGTTATTTGAATTTGAATTTTAATAAGGAGGTCGTCGTGGCACAGTGCCACAAGGGACAGTAAACGCGACGGTGGTAGGTAGGCTCGATTCTCGCTCAAAATATGAAATACTTTAAATTTCCTATCTTTGGTAACAAGGCTCAACTCAACACACTAGGCATCACAAATTCTTGAAGATCATGATCTTGTTATTTGATAATTTGCTATAAAGCAATGGTCGAATTCTTAACATATTTATATTATTCAAAATAAATATTAGACTAGATTAGAGATTATATAGATTATATTTTTCAAAATAAATTGATACAAACTGTACAAATAACATTATTTCTCTTTTGTTGTTAGGTATTATTGTATACGATGGACGTCGCGACAACGCTTGGCGTGTCACCCATGCGTCAATGTACCCAGACCCCGACCTTGGAGAGTACGATATTGGAGGAGAGAAGTTCACACTTATGGATGGTGTAGTCGGTCTCACCCACTCGCCTGCTCAAGGTCTTCTGTACTATCAGCCTTTAGCTACTGACAGGTAATTTTCTTTTTGATTTCAAATGAAACTAAGGAAAATTATAAATTAAAAGATAATTTCCATTTTTTTTTATTGATTCACCAAAAAACATGGAATAAATAAGATAATATATTTCAGGGTGTTCAGTGTCTCTACAGCGGTTTTAGCATCAGGCCCACCAGCAGAAGGTACAGACTTGCCAGTTAACCTAGTGGGGCGAAAATCCTCGCAAGGATTGGGTATTGCCGTTGATCCACGTGATGATACTATACTCTTCAGTCCCATGACTGAAACAGCCATTGCAGCTTGGAACCCTATTACTAATTCGCACAGGTATTATTTTAAACTATTATCATGTTTCTTTCAGCTCCACACTGTATCAAACATTTAGCAGGGTAGGCTGAGGGATTCTAGTGTTCACGTTCTCCACTCTCCGCTGAAACCTCGAGGTCAATGTCTCGTGTCACCCTTCAGGTGGTGTTACCAGTGCGAAGACATGAAAACATGAAATATTTTATTCTCCGAGTGAAGATCGAACATAATATATTAAATATATTAATTATAATAATTATATATTATTTACGTATTATTAAACTAGCGGCTCGCCCACGGCTTCGCCCGCTTAAAATACATGATTAATGATTTAATAAGCACAATCGATTGACAACTATAATGACTTCTAATATGATTTTTTTTACGACATTATCGTCAAAGAATTTTTGATTGTTTTAAATAAAAAAATACGACCATTGTTGATATTTGATATTTATAAAATATACATAAAGCTAATTATTTATTACACGTATATATTTTTGTAACTTTATGTTCTTTTTACCTATATAATATACGTCTCATCATAATTCTAAAACTCTGTTAAATGTGCTGATGTCAGTGAATAGTTTAATTTAGGTTGTAGGATTCATAATATTCTTTGTAAAATAACTGTATTAATTGCATATTAATTAACTCCTGTACAGTTTTTAAATTAGTTACATATATTATATGAACGAACCAACCAAAATATCTTTGTATTTACTTGATATTTCTTTCAAGATCGTTCTTTATCTCTGTGTTGAATTAATTACGACTTAAACTTAACTGTTATGATTAATGAAGGTAATCTCCACTAACAATTCAATTTTGTTTACTTTATTGTATAAAATATTATGTAATAGTGCTTCAAAAATATATATTTTTGTCAACAGTCATATAACCCAGACGTTTCGAACGTTATTCTTTAGCCAGGGTCATACCAGCGCGATTTCTATATAACATTCGCTGGCAAGCTTATGCCTTGAGTTCATTCAAATGACGATAACTTTTTTTTTAATGAACCAATTTTGATGAACCAAACTTTAGAACCTAAATTGAGTTAAAACAAAGCAATTGGTGAAATTTTCAAGTAAATCGGTTCAGTAGTTTCAGAGAAAAATGCGGACAACAATATGTCGACAGACAGACAGACAGACAGACAAGAAATTAAAAAAAAATCTTTTTGCTTTCTATTAGTCTTTTTAAGTGTCCCTCTATCCATTTCAGTCAAAATTACTAAATGTACAGACAAAATATTTTTACT